>PVKH010008804.1:0-19235 GCA_004027955.1 Chaetophractus vellerosus | reverse complement strand
GTTGCTCCTACTATGTTGTATCTGAGTTCCTGATACCCAGAATCATTAAACACAATAAAATTATTGTTTTTTTTCTGTGTATTTTTTTAAAAATTAATTTTTAAAAAATTTATTTTTAAAGAAGTTTTAGATTACAGAAATGTTACATAAAAAATATAAGGGATTCCCATATGCCCCACTCCCACCCCTTCCCACACTTTCCCACATCCACAACATCCCTCATTAGTGTGGTACATTTGTTATAATTGATGAACCCATATTGAAGTATTGCTACTAACTATGGATACAGTTTACATTACAGTTTACACTCTGTCCTGCCCAATTTTTTAGGCTATGATAAAATATACAATGGCCTGTATCCATCACTGCAATGTCATGCAGGACAACTGTCCCAAAAATGCCCCCCAAAATGTCCCAAATGTCCCAAAAATGCCTCCATATTATACCTATTTTTCCCTTTCCCATCCCTCAGAACCTGTGGTGGCCACTGCCTTTAAATCATTGCTAGAATAATAATAAGTCTATAGTAGGATAATAATAAGTCTACTTTATTCCATTGTTCATTCCTCAGTCTTGAGGATTTGGGGATGGTGATGCCTGCTGTCCTTCTAATTGAGAGGGAGCTTAGATCCCGTGGGGCAGATGGATGGAACTATCTTGCTTGCAGTTGCAGACACTCTCTCTTCCTTGGGATGAGCATTGTCCATCATCACCTCCTTGCTAGTTGTCCTGGGTGAGTTCAATGAACTGGAGAGTAGGTGAAATTCAGGACTCAACTGGCACATGGATGGATCCTATAATTAGCATTATACTTGATAAGTATATGTCCCAGAGACTTAAATCTCTGATCTGTCCATGTGCCAGTTGATTGTTGTTTTAAATTACTGAATTTTTGAGTGGTTTGTTACACAGCAATAGATAACTGGAACAGTATTCAGTAATAGTTTATTGAATGATTCTCCATTATGTGAAAGGTCCTGTTGAGTAAAACTAATGCAAACTTAAATAAAAGAAACATAGTAGCTTCAATATATTTTATTGAATTCTTCCTCTCTTTGTTTAGTAATGCTGATAAGTAGGTTCTTGAAGCTGTTACTATGGAATTTTTCCCTGCCAGTTCATTTATTAGTTCAACAGTAAATATTCATGGACCAACTGTTGTGTACAATTCATTATCTGAGGAATTATGAGATAGATGATGTTCATAAGATACAATCCCTATCATCAGGTTGTATGTAATATAAAAGAAAGGATGCAGTTTAAATTCAACTACGAACAATGATGTGGAGAGAACTAGTGTAGTCTTCTGGGAATTTAAGAGAGATGTAATTTTGCATCTTTCTTTGGACTACACTAGTAAGTTTAGCTGTGTGTCCATATGGTACAAGGAAAATGAAATGCAAAATAACCGTACAAAAAGTAAAGCATCAAAATATATCTGCAGACTTTTTTTCTTTTTAATAGGATAAAAGAAATCTTAAGACTGTATTATCGGGGAAATTCAGTTGAGAATACTCGTTTTTTTCCTTCTGATTAAGATGAAATAGTCCTCTTGAAATTGAATAATTTACTCTGCATTTAGAACATTAAGCATTTTCAAGTGGGCAATTATGATATTATTTCTTAGCCACACAATTTTCACTGTTCTTTAGGAGCAAGTGGGTATATTTTCATGCATATGTTAAAACTCTTACATCTTTGGTCATGAACCTACCAACTATATCTTTTGATGTGGTAAAGAGTATTTGCACATATAAAGTATTTCAATTTATTTGAAATGTTTTGTGAAGAATTAAAAGCTAATATTTAGAAAAATCACCAAAGAAAATGTAGGTATCTTCTAATTAGGAACAAGTGGCATTATTTAACCCTTGAGTAAAGAATAATGAGGCAAATAATTAGGTTTCATGAAGGAAACCAGCAATCAGCTTTCTGAGTGATTTAGTAGACTTTTTATTCAACAAAACAGTTGCTATTTTTAAACTGGTCATTTAAAAAATGAAATAATATTATATTTGCTCTCTTTAAAATTTTAAACCATGAGGCAGCCTCAGTTTATTTTTCTTGATAAAAAATAGAGAATTCCATTGTATTAGTTATCTTTTGGTGCATAACAAATTACCACAAACTGGGAAGTGGATGTGGCTCAAGTGGTTGGGCTCTTGTTTACCATATGGGAGGCCCCTGTGAGCTGAGGAAGCAAGATGACACAACAAAGGGAGACAAGCAGACACAGAAAAATGCACAGCAAATGGACACAGTGAGCACAAGCAGCAAGGAAAGAAGGGTAAATAAATAAATAAATAAAATAAAACTTTAAAAAAAAATTTACCTCAAACTTAGAGACTTAAAACAACCCACATTACATCACAGTTCTATGGCTCAGAAGTCTGTCTCATAGTTTTACCTGAGTCTTCAACAAGGCTACAAGGAAAGTGTCAGCCAGGTCAGGGATCTCATCTGAGGCTCTACTGGGGAAAGATTAGATTCCAAGCTCCTGTGGTTGTTGGCAGAATTAATTTCCTTGCTGGCTGTTTGACCGAGGGCTGCAGTTTCTTACTGGCTATTGACCAGAAGCTGTTCTTAGTTCTTTGCCATATGGCCCTTCGTAGAATAGCTTACAACATGGCAGCTTGCTTCTTTAGAGCAGCAAGGGAGAAACCCTTTCAGCAGCAATATTCCAGTCTTGTATAATATAATCACAGAAGTAACATCCCCTCACCTTTGCTGTGTTATCCTGGTTAGATGCAAGTCACAGGTCTTGACCACATTCAAAGAGAGGGGATAACAAAAGGGCATGAATATCAGAAAGCAGGAAGTCATGGAGGCCACCTTAAAGTTTCTTCATATATCCATTGTTTTTAAGGTCCCTCAGTTATATCATTCTTTTCATAATCAGAGATAATTTCACATATCTTTAAATGAGCTCAGGCAAAATATATGTTTATTTTTATATTATGTTGTCACTAAATGAAGAAATATTTGATAAATATTTAGTTATTAGTGCAGGTGACAATAAGTATTATTAAGTACAAATTTGCTTTATTGCAGGGATTAGGGAAATAAAATTTTATTAGGCATGATTATACACAGGGAATATGGAGTTGCAATTAATGAAACTGAAAATGATCTTTCAAGCATACTTATTTCTTTCCAAAATTGTTTCTGTGTAAAATAAATTCTAACATTTACCTTGAAATATTTTTAATAATTTAAGAAATTTACTATAATTATGGGATAATAAATGCCCTATAATTTCTTTAGTAGAGTACAGTCTGTTTCCTAAGAATATATTTCAGAGTAAATTAATGAATCTTTAGAACCAGTACCTTCTAAATTGTGACTTATAACTCTCATAATAAGATTGACTTATTTAGGCTGCTACAGTAATCACATATGCCTATTTAGTCATCCATATAAATTTCATTTGTCTGGAATGCTGCCCATAATGCTAAATTCAGATTAAAGTTTTCAACAATGGGATTTGAAGTAAATATGAAGGCACTTTAGGGCAACTGCCTTTATGAAAAGCGGTCTGCAAACTTCCTTTCTTCACTTACTCAGACGCTACTAACAGAATTATCTCTTTTCACCAATTCTAGATTACAAGGAATTCTTCCAGCAGTTACCTTCTTTTGTTTTCACTCTTTCATCCTCATTAAAGTGCAAATTTTGCAAACCTAAACTTATTATACATTTACTCTTAAGTAAAAATGATTTCCCCAATTCTTGATGGTTTTTTCATATAGGAAAAATATCCCTGAGGTTGTAATGGGGCTGGGTTGAAAGGTGTGAAGTGTGTATCAGTCAGGATAGGTCAGGTTGTGCTGTAGTAATAAACATCCCCAACCTCAGTGGCTTACAACAACAAACTAACAAATGGTTTCTTTTTTGCTAACATTATGTTCCTAATGTGGATTGGCCATGGATATGTTCCACTTTTTCACTCCAGGATCCAGACTGACCAAAAAAATCTCTATCTAGAACATTTCCACTCTCAGGGCAGAAGGAAAAGAGACAGGTGCCATACTCTGGCTCTAAAACTCCTGTTCATAACTGCTACATGACACGTGCGGATATATTTCATTGACTGAAGCAAGTCACATAACCACGCCTGTGTTCAGCAGAGCAGGGAGAGAACTGAATGTTTGGCAAGCAGTGATACAGTCTACCACAGAAGGTAAGAATAAAGTGCAGAGAATCTGGGTTTAAAGAAAATATATTTCTATATTTTAGGGCTTTGCCTATGATCAGTGCTGTTTTTTTTTCTAGAAGGAAATTATATATTTTTAAAAATTAAGCATTAAACCCAACTCTGTTCCTATCTTCCATGTTTAAAGCTGAGCTTTCTTGTGAAAGTGTTTCTGAACACTGTATTAGTGGAATTCTTCTGGATTGTGTTATAATGAAGACAAAATTGATAGAGCTAAAATATGTTTTTTTCCATCTGTGCTTTAAAAATGTCAGTAGCTTGAAAGCAAAGTATAACTTTCTGGAGAGCAGGAGAGGTGGAGTGTGGATCGGTGTGGAACAATATTTTGAAATCTTTTCCCAAAAAGCACAGGGGGCAATTTCAAGATATGAAAGGTTATTCTTAGTTGCATTTTCCCTCTCTATATTCCTATGAGTCTATGAATTAAAATTAAACAAATAGATGGAGAGTAATAGAATGCTTTGTATTGAAAATAGAAAATACAGTTGGGGATAATTCTCTAACTTCTGGATAAATACTCAGTAAGGAACCAGTATAGTGCTGTAGGGAGAAGGAGGAAATGACCTAAGTGAGTTAGGCAAGCAAAGTAGTGCTAAGGTTTACCACCACCCTGCCCACCTCAACTTCCATCCGTTCTTTGTTTTCAGGTAGCTCTATTCCACACCACACACTGAACCTCCTGGTTGGTTTAGGACGTTTAAATGTATCACTGCAAGTTCATCATTAATGCTTGAAAAATGATTCCAAGCATGTACCAACTAATAGCATCATCTTGGTATTTAAAGGGGAGTACAAAATTAGTAATCTCTCACCTAGATTTGGGTCAGTCCAAGGTGAAAAAAGAAACTGGCACATTTCACCAAAATTGAGAATTAATGAAAATTTCTGTATTTTCCCCTTTTGTCATAAATGGGATCATTGTGTTTCTGGACATTCTGAACTGATTACTAAGCTATGTGTATGTTAGTTTTTCCTGTGTGTAATTACTGATTTAGAATTAATGTATTATATAAAATTAGCTACAGGATTTTACATATGTGTCCTTGCACTATGTCTGGTATATAATTGTTTATTTGGAAAAAAAATCTGGTTTCAATTCCATAAACATAAAAACAAATATTGGGAAATCAAATCTCCTTTGATACTTAGAAACATCCATCCTTACACTATATTCTCAAGGAAATTAAGGACCGTTCACCTATGGTCTTACTCTATGGTTTTTAAAATAAAGTCATGCCAGATAACAATGTCATAATCTTTTTTGAATTAGGAAAAAAGAAATTAAACAAATCTATCTTTTCATTTGAGGGTATATTCATTTCATTGTCAAACTATCAGTAGTTGTAGGAATTCTTCAAATCAAAGCATGATTCATATAATTACTGTATTATGATTAGCTTTATTAAAGGACTGAAGATATTTTAATGATGTGTGATGAATGAAAGAAGATGACGTGTGAAGAAGTTGTCTGTAGAGAGAACTGCTGAATATTGAATTCAGTTATAGTTATTGTCAAATATTCTTTTCATAGGATTGAATCCAAAAGCAAGATATTTTACTCCTTAAAACTCTACTGAGGTGTATTTTGAGAATGACCTACATAATGATGAATTTTCAAAATTCTTATTAGTCTTTGCAAAAAACATTTCTGGCTTAATTACTTTGCTTTTCGGTTTAAATTCATGCTTATTATTATTGGTTTTCTTTTGGTCAATTCATAAGATTCTCTTGTATAGTTATTGGTTTTCTAGATTGTCTTTAAATCTGTATTATTTTATTTGTGACTACTAACAATGTGCTATTCAACAGATGGTTCATATTTCCATTCATAACTATAAGAGGAAGAATTTGAAGTTAAAACTTTATTCTAATCATCTATTTTTTAGAACCCTTCAAAAACACGTGTTCCTTTAGGAATTGGATAAGTGTGAGTATTAATGTCTATTATTTTATACAGTTAATTCACCATCAGGTTTAATTATGCAGAATGTAAAGACCAAGCGTGTTTTGGTGCTTCAGTACTTGAGTGCAAAATAACTCAATAAAAGATACATTTCCAATTCTTCAAATAGCATTTAATGTTAAGGGCAGTGTCTACTTTACAAAACAGTTTTTGAACATTGATTAACATCTAGTTTCTTTATCTCCATACATCCTTAAAATGCTGTTAAGTTTATTCTCAATTTATTTTTGGACTTGATTTCATTCACAGATTGCTTGCATTTCTACATGTTCTTCTTGCCTTAACTGTCTTTTGGAAATTATGGCCCCTATCCCAGGGAAGGCAGCAAAGAGGTCTTCCACGTGCTCATTTGAAGCCTTAGGGTGTATCTGATGGAAAACAAAGCCTTAACAAAGGTTTGGAGTGATTAGGTTCAATTATCTGTGAAATTCATTTGTCTATACCAGGAGATCCACCTGGAGATCTTGCTAAAATGCCAAACCTGATTCTGTAGTTCTGGGGTGGAGCCTGAGATTCTGAATTTCCAGCAAGTTTCCACGTGATGTCCATGCTACTGGCCCATGGATTGGGCCACGTTTTGAGTCCCAAGCCTGTGGGGTTTGAGATAGCCATACCAATGAGGCTAATTTAGACCAAACCTGCCTTTCTTTTAGCAGACTATGGACATTTATGCATTCTTCGCATTATTTTTAATTAACTGATAAAAAGTCTACAAATTAGAAATTCTAGAGGCACAGCCATTATTTTCTAGGAACTCAACTACTTTCTGAGATGAGGTTATAATTATTGAGGTTATTTCTTTCAGGCCTTAATTGCTTGACTGAAATCCCTGTGCTAAGTCATTCAGGGAATAATCTCTGAAACCATGAAATTATTACACCAGCTCTGTAAAGAATATTACTTATGCCATTCTGCTCTAAGGGGTTGTTTTTTCTTTCAGACCCTTACTCATAATCAACATACTGCACTTGATGCGGGGATACTTTTTCTGTGATGCAGATCAAGACATGGCCTCTCTCTAACATGTTCTCGTATTTAATTTCAATTGTCAAACAGCTGGGCTCTCAGCTATATGAGTCAGCATGTGAAGGCATAAAACATACATAGTCCTCTTAAATTTGGCCATATTTACTGGTTGCCTGCTGTAAAGGTAGTTATTTACTTGAAATTATATATATACTTTCTTTCATAAATCCAACCAGTTTTACTTTTCTGACTTTGAATCATAACTGATATGCTCAAGTATTGTATTTTTAATTTAGCCAAAGAATAATTCATTGGACAGTTTGTGTTTAATGTGAAACCAAAGGTAAGAAAAGTTAAGATAGAAATATTAATGGATAAAAGAAGCTCTGAGATTCATAGTTAGGAATATATCTTAAAGCTTACTGAGTTTATGCTTGTCAACTTTAGTCTTCTGGGCATTTTGTTTTCAATTAATTCAGTTTTTAAATATTCTACATCTTTAGCCTATGGTATAGTAGGCCATTTTATTTTTTCTACCTGAGGCTATTTAAGAAATATATTTATTAAAATTAGATATATCACTTGATCTCTCTGTGATCGGAAATAGTAATTAGTACCATAATTTTGGAGTACCTGAATGTCAGAAGACTTATTTAAGATAATTATCCTCATTTATAATCTTTGTTAAACTCTGTTAAGTTGTATGGATAAATGTCTGTCTTTTAGATGGGGAAGCTCCCCCAAAATAGTCAGATTTAGGGTGACTGACTGTTCATTTATCGTAACATAATGTGGAAGAAATAGGCCGGTCTTACATTTTTCTACTTTAACTTAGGGCTGCTTACGATGATTTGGAATGTTTTAGGCTCATTGAACTTAACATACTTCATTTCCAATTTAGATGTCTGAGAGATGATGACTGATGGGTGCTAGAATTTGCTGGCCAGACCATGGTTGCCTGGTGAGAACTTTCGACTTGAATTTAGTTCAGGGTGACTCTATTTATTTTGTATCCAAAAACCAAGCAAGGCAAAGATAAAAATAAGCTAAAGACACAAAAGATTGTCAAGATAGTTTTTCTCTTGTATGCCCCCGTTGACATAAGAAAGTCAAGTCCTACCTTTTCTACTTGTAGCCACATCAGCATAGGAAATGATTTATTCTTCCTTATAAGGCCTTGATTCTGCTACTCAACAAGCTCATCACCCAGGCTCAAGCTTGGAGTTCTGGGTCTTGAAGTCCTACTTGTGCAAGAATTAGAGTATGTTCTCTTTACCTATACCATGCTTTTTCCTGAGCATTTTCTGTTTCCATCCACTTTGGAACTTTCCATGAGCAGGCCTAGTCACAGGTGTTACTCCTAGTATAAGATCAGTGTCGTGTCAAGGAGATTATTAATAAAATTTAGAACTCTTGTGGGAGAAAAGTTGAGAGTGAAATCAGCAAAAGGGGCTCAGAATAAATGTAAAATTAGAAAATTACAAGCATATGGGCAACTATTCAGGCATTAAAAAGCACAGGAAGTATAATTTTAAGAAATACCAAAGCTTTCATTTTTAGACCAAGTTTCATAATTTAAATAATTTCATTACATTACCACTTTCATAATCTTAAAATATTATTGTATGTTTTCTTAAATGTTAAATAATCCTTCATAAGTTATATCAAAGAGACCAGGACTTCTTTAGTTATTGTGCAGTTAACCAGTTCTTTATTTTTCAGAGAAAGTTACAGGTGCTTACCATATTTTATCTAATGTTATCCAAGGACAGTGCTGTTCAATTGAACTGTCAATGATAAGAAAGATGCTTACTATCTTTGCTGTCCAATTAAGTAGACACTAGCCATATGTGGTTATTGAGCTACTGAAATGTGCCTAGTAAAATTGAGGAACTAAATTTTTAGTTTTATTTTAATTAATTTGAAATTTAATTTAAATATACACATGTAGCTAGTGGCTACCATATTAGACAGCACAATTCAAGAGAATGGTAGAAATTTCAGAAATATTTGTTGACTGAATGGCTTATTATATCTCCATGGTAGTTTCACATACATATTTGTATATATGCCCTGTAATCAGTTGATTGATAAGTTGAGGTAAAATGAAAAATTCACTGTTTACCAGCTCTTACTAAAAAGTCACTTCATTTGTCTGGAGATAACCTTCAACAGGAAGTGATCAGAGGGTTGCTAGTTCTTTGATAATGTCAAATTAGCTTGCTTGAATATTTGTAAGATTGGTATTATAAGATCCATCATGATTGTGCTACATGCCAAAATCGGGAAGCCTAGGCCATTGGTAAGGTGAGCTTTAAGCTAGTCTGGTCATATGACAATATCTCATATGGATGATTCCCTAAATGGTGCATGAACTCTGTAGTCAGATTGTCTAAATTGAAATTTCATCTTAAACAATTTCACAGGCTGTCTGACTTGAGACTGTTGACCGAACTGTTCTAACTCTCATTAGAGAGTTACCTGTAACGTGGGGGAAACAATAGCACCCACCTTCTGGAGTTGTTAGGAAGATGAAATATGTTCAGATCATTAAAGCAGAGTGTCTGACGCTTTGTGAGTACCATAACAGTAGATGTTAGACAAATGAAATGTGCTTTTCATGCAAAATATAGCACGCAGTCATCAGTCACCATTGAGAGTCTATTGAATGTTGTTTTTTTGCATGTTAGCTGTATTTCTACTACATAGGCAAGTACTTATCAGTTGTTTGGATAATATGCCTGGTGAGTCCTTGGCTTGGGGAGTATCTGGATGATGCTTGTATTGAAGAGAACACACATAAGCTGATTGGGGAGGTTTCCTAGTGTTACCTAAACAAAAAGTCAGGACATAAACATCATACTAGCAGATGTCTTTTTCCCAGGGATCTGCAAAGATTGGATTAAATCACTGTCATGTTTTCTCGAAGAGTGTACTGGGGAATGACTAATTACATTGGAGGTTTAAAAATGTTGAAAGATAAAAGATTTTATGTTCAAGTATGTCTGAGAATTGCTAACAAACAAAAAAAGTTAATTATACTTCTTTATGGTAGATCTGCTCTGAGTCTTTCATATATCAATGTGCTTTGTGACTCTCCAAACTCATTTAACCATGAAACCCTTTAATTTAATAGGCATTGTGAGGGACTTATGTCCAGTTTAATTTGAGACACTGTGAAATAAATCAAACACACTAAAGAGCCTCTAAACAAATACTATTATTTGTTGGTAAATGTATAAAGTTGTACCTTTAATCTTTGCATGTAATTTACTTTTTAACTACAAATTTGATTTTGAAAGCAATTATGATTTTTGCATTATAGTAATTACTACCACTTCAAGAATTTTACAAAGGCAGTATACCATATATCTGTAGTAAACACACTATTTCTTTGTGATCTTGTACAGGTAATTAAATCTCTCCTGGTTTGGATTCTCTATAAAATAGGCTTACTGCATTTGTATACAAGTAAAATGCTGAAATAGAAAATATTTTAGTTTTCTTTCAATTCTGATATCTATGAGTATATTAATTTTGAGCCATGTTTACATCAAAAATATATTGGATATTTTAAGGAAAAATGGTTTTATGTATTGCTGCCTTCCCTTGCTGTACATGTAAGAGGAGTTGAATTGGCTAAAATGTTTCAAAATGGAATCAAAATATTTACAATATTATCCTGTATATATGAAACAAATATGACATTTCACCAAGTTATAAATAAGTTTTCAGAATTTGATAAGCATAAAGAAAGATATTTTCATTCCTTAATATGTATCTGTTATTTGATTTTTTAATCAATGTTGTCTACTTCTAAAATGATAGAACTTCAAAAATAGATGCACCTTCCTGGCAGTGGCTTGTGAAAAACATTATTTTGCAAGAATATTTGGGATTTCAGTGATACTTAAGTATTCTAGAAATATTATAAAAAAATAAAACAGACATATAGGCTACTTTTTTCCTAGAACTTATTCAAACAGTATGATGTCCCTATGGCAGTATAAAACCAGTCTTTGTGAAATGTGGTGTGTAGAAACAAAACAAAGTTAAACAACAACAAAAAAAATTGAAGATAATTTTTTTTCTTGTTCGTGTTTTTTCGAAGGTATTTCAGCTTTTCCACCCGTATTTCTGCTTTGCACAGGAAATAAAAGGCCATAGTCATTTTCATCGACAGGAACCAAGAACTAGTGAAAGAGAGAGCATCTGACCTATAATACCCATTTAGGTCATTTCAGTGCTGGGGATTTCCCTTTTTCCCTCCAAACATTTTTTTATTTTTTTCTATTTAATTGAAAATAGCCCTGAACAGCACTTCATAATGTAATCAACTGTGCTAAAAGATTTCCCTTATCTCTGACCAGCTCCAGCCCTCTTGTAGCAGGGTAACAGGAGGGCAGAGGGCACACATAGTGAGGATGTAAGGCATTCCCGCAATGGCCTCTGGATCCTAGGACAGATGCAGGCAGAGATAATCTCTGGTGAACCTGACCCCTTGTTAGAATGTAAAACCTAATGTGCTGTTAAAATGTTCTTACCTTGAATCTTAAATTAATTGCAATTGAATAATTTAACAAATATTTATTAAGCATCTTTTATATACAAACACTAGGGGAGGTGCCTGTAACAGTAACTCAATTCATGTTTGTTGAATGAATGAATGAATGAATGAATGAATGCACTGATGACTTCTGTCCTCAAAGCACGTGTAACATAATAGGAGAAACAGAGCTGTTTAAAACTAATTGAAATCCAAGCTGTGGGATCACAAGTTCAACCAGGCCTATCTGGTTAAATGTAGGAATAATTTTATTTAGGAAGTGGCTTTTAAATTGAACCATAAGAATGAGTAAGAGTTTAAGATATAGAGAAAGAAAAAGGCATTCTGGATAAACAGAATACCAAGAATAAAGACCCAGATATGGCAGAAAGGAGGATGTATTGGGGAAAGATAAATGGTCTGATGGTATGCCTGATGTGTGAAAACCTTGAATAGGTTTTTTTGTGTGTGTATCAGTTTGTCTCTCCATGTTAGAGAATGATAATTGCTTCTCCATAGTCATTCTCTCTTTACTGTTTATTGTTGAACCCCAGTGTCCTGAACTCACTTGCAACTGTGTGGCAATGTGACCAAATACTAGCCAATAAAATGAATGTAGAAATTTAGTGTAGTCCTTCACTGGAGACCTGAAGAGGAAGAGACATTCCTTCTCCTTTTTCTCTTATCTCTCCATTTTGCTAACTGGATATAAGTGTGATGGGCTAGAGCTCCAGCATACATCATGAGCCTTGAAAATAAAGGTTATATCTGAATGATGGTGTCCTTCAGCCTGGAACCTTGATGATTATCAGGGGCTACTAAACTATTGTGGACCACTTTTTCTTCTTTTTTTTTTTTTAAACATTTGAAACTTTCTCTTTTTTTTAATTAAACATTTGAAATAAACTACCTGCTTTGAACCACTATTATTTGGGATTTTACTGTTACATGTAGTTAAATGTAACTCCAATTTATATACTCCCCCAACAAAGCCTAATTGTCCTAGAGTTTATAATCTAAAAGACTAGTTTCTCTAATTCTGTTCTGTTTGTTAGTTACATTTATAGTATTAGGTAATGGAGGGCTGTTACAAACTAAGGAATGAGTGCGCGAGTGTGAATAAATAACTGAAAATATATATGGCAGTGATATTGCCGAAGAAATTTATTAGTTGTAGTGATGTCATTTGGCTTCTTCATACTTAGAGCTTAGGATATTTATAGTATCAATTTTTAGACCTCACTTCATCAATTCAAAGTCTCAGATTACAAGGATATAGGAATTCCATCATATGTATGAATTGGTAGAGTACTTGTATGCATGTCTCTGTTTGTTAAAGGAAGGGGGTACAGTTTCAAATGAAAATTGAATCTAATATACTATACCATTTCACTACTTCAAATTAGCCACATAATAGTCTTGAAGTTGCATATAGTGCAACAAATATGATTGCTGTTTACCATTTTAATTTATTTTTTCCACTTTATTCCTTGTCTTCAAAGTTATTCCTTTACTTCAGAATTACTTATGGCCCTGAAGAATCCTTATCTAAACTTTAAATAAAATTTAAGAGTTGTTTTTCTTAAACCTACACACATATTCTTTATACTATGGACAACGTAGACTGTGTTGGGGATGCCAGCTCTGCTGCTTTCTAGCTGTGATATTGAGCAAGTTATCTAAACTTACCGTTTTAATTTCTTTACAGGTAAAATTAGGACAATAACAGCTCCTTCCTCAGAGGGTCAGTTGAGTTAATACATGGAAAGTGCTTGTTTGATGCCTGGTACCATGTAAACACTATCAAATATCTATGGTTAGTATAATGGAGGTCCTTTCATGATAAGTTAAAGAGTTTAGAGTTTGTTCGTGTATAAAATGATACACAATGTAAATTGTTAGGGAAGCATACTAGACGAAGAAACAGGGATTTTGTGTAGATTAAAGTGAGTAGAGTCTGGAGGATGGATTGGAACAAGGAAGAATGAGAAGTGCTAGAACACCATTTGACTAGCACCGTAGCTTTTACATGAAGCGACTAGAATGATAGCAGTAAGATTACGTTCATTTACTTGGCATAAGAATTGTGCTAAGTGGATAGGGCGCTGGTTCACCACATGGGAGGCCCCTAGTTCGGTTCCCGGGGGCCTCTCCAGGTGGGCAGACCACCTTGAGAAGGGCAAGCCGCCGTGGGCGGGGCAGAGCCACTGTGGGCAGGGCAAAAAGCCTTCACGGGCAGGGCAAAAAGCCGCCATGGGCAGGGCAAAGCTGCCACGGCCAGGGCAAGTCGCCCGCAAACGGAGCAGAGCCGTCCGTGAACGGAAGCAGAGCTGCCTGCGAACGGAGCAGAGCTGCCTGCACAGTGAGCTGACTCGGCACATCGCCGCAACGGGGGGAGACAGAGCAGACACAGAAGAACACAAAAATGAACACAGCAAGAGCAAGCAGAAAGGGGGGGATATGTAACAACAACAACAAAAAGAATTGTGCTAAGCACTAAACTAGCTAGGCCAAATAAACATCAGCCCTTTTCCTTTCCTTTGAACTTACTCAAATCAAGTATTTTCCTCCCACGCGGATGAGAATTGCTAGCTTATTTCAGGATGGTAGAGGTCACCATTGTTCCCCACTTTTTGGCAAGACAAGGCCAAGCACCAGAGAATCAGAATCTGCATTTTCAGCAAAAGGTAAGCCACCTGCAGGCTCCTGTGTTGGGAGCCTCTGTGTAAGCTCTCCTGTGCTGCAAGGCAGTGCTGTTAGTTCTTCACTTGCTAGAACACAGTGATTACTCACCAATAAAATGTGATAGAAGAGGATTTGTTTTCGAATAATGACTTCCATACTCAAAACATCCCCAAACTCTTTGCAGATCAGTGATTGAAGAGCTCCGTGTCATCCTCCCACTTGCTCAGGAATAACTGAAACCTCTAACGGCATTTATTTTTCCGAGCCTAGTGAGCTCACAAGGGGGAGAGACTAGAGTGGAGGTGTATTTGGCATGAATTTAAATGATATCTTGAATAAAACAGATCTGTAAAGCACTTTTTAAACGGTTGCTGTCTCCAGTGTTTCTTCTACGATCTCCTTAATCAATGATACAGCCTGGGTACATATTCATGCAAGCATGCTTTCCACCACTTAGCTTTTACATGCAACACAATTTGAAATGCCTTTAAGAATGTGTCCCTGAACCCACTTTCAAGAGGAAAAACAAATTGATTTCCAAAATGTAGGATGCTCTATACAGTGTAAGCAATTACAGAAAAAAATATTGCAGCTGGATAAAGGAAAAATAAAACATTATCTTTATTTTACTTTACTGCTAGGGAAAGACTAATCCGTAGAAGTGCTTCTCAGATTTGCTAAAGTGCAGATCCTGATTTGGTGGGAAGTGGTTAGCATCTGAGAGTGTTTCTAACAAGGTCCCAGATGATGTTGATGCTGGTGATACCTGGTTTTGGGCTGTCCTCAGATTAGCAAGGATCTATGGCCTGACTGCAGAACTTATTAATAGATGAGAGCAAATGATGAAATATGGGCTCTTCTGAACCCCACTCTTTCACAGGGTTTCCCTGTGGTCAGTGCACCATGCTTCTAGCATTGGGAACTTCAATCTGAAAAAAAATCACGGCTGCGTCTCTTCACATTCCGAGTACCAAATATAAAGCCAAACCACTGCACATTTTCGAAGCATCGTGAGTCTAGCATGAGTTTTGTGACTTATGTTTAAAAACAATCAGTATAATCTAATGATGGAGACTTCCTTCTAAGTCAGTGATGATTACTTTCTTACATAGAAACCTCCATGAAATTACGTTAGAACCATCTTTTATCCAGAGAGGACTGTAAAGTATAATTTCTCTTCATCGTCTTCACCAGATATCCTTTCTAAAACTCTGAGGGCCTTGTGCAGGACCACAGAGAGTAAATGAAGCAGATGCCCGCCGACTCCTGGGAGTGTCTGAGGCTGGCGGGCCTTCGGGGTCCGGAAACCCTCCTCACAGGGTTTCAGGTCCCTTGTACCACGCCAGCTTTGATAGTTCTCTGAGTCATTAGCATCTTCCCACTATTATCAGGACCCATCTCTGTACTTAAACAGTTCACCTCAGATCCTCTAAAAGGTAGATGCTTGAGGGCAATTGTGGAGGTGCATTTGATGGCGGGAGGCATGCGTGTGATGAAGGGTCGCCAAAGGCAAGAAGTGGCTAAAAGCACTGAAAAGGCCTGTGTTGCTACAAGGAGTTATCAGTGTACTGACATGTTGTCCATTCAGTACATCAGAACTTGAGGCTTTGAGATTGTGTTTGCTCACTTCCCCCATGCCAGCTCATTTGAGATTGATGAGCTTGTAAAAGAGAGTCCCCGATGTTAGTAGCATTCATAGGGTGCTTCACAATTTACAAAGCTTTTCACATAAATTGTCTCAACAACCCATGAAGACCAACTCATCTGAAGTCACTTGACTAGTGAGTTTTAAAAGTTCCAGGTCAGGGCTTTGACTACTAGAAAAATGTTGTTAAATACTCACTATCTACCCTTCAAACATAGAATAATATTTTAACTCAGAATATTGTCTAAATCCTGATTTTCTTCTCTACATTTTATGTAGGAATGTTTCTTTTATTTTCCTAATTTAAACCAAAATTTTGTATCATTACAGAAAAAAATCCCATCTCATGAGCAAATTGGGGCTATGCGTTCAATTTCTCAGAGAAAATTTTCATTCTTTATGATCTCCTTATTGGTATGCTTAATGAGGAAATAATACTCTATAAATGCTAATCCTCAACCATCTTCATTTCAAGGTATACCATACTTTTCTATGCATTTTTTGCATGAAACACAAATCACTTAAGACAGCTTTGCAAGCAAAATATTTCCTAAAAATTTACATAGAGTGGCTTTTGTTTTGTGTTTAAAGACAGGCTGTGTCTGTGTCATCCTCCCATTTACTCAGAAATAACTGGAACCACTAACAGCATTTACCTGTACCACAGCCTGGGTTCAAATCCTGCCTTAAGGATTTGCTAGTTCTTCATGATTTTCTAGACTGTGGGAAAAGTAATTTTCTTCCCTAACTCCTTTATCCTTAAAATGAAAATAATAGCAGAACATATTCTAAAGTAAGCATCATTGAATGCTAGTTTTTAAAATTATTATTGTCATTTCACATATCTTAGGTCCTTATTCCTTGACACTTATTATTATGTGTATACATCAAAACTGTTTTTAATAACCAGCTAAGTTGAGCCACTGGTTTGCCTGCCAATCTTGTGCCTGTTTCTAAGTTTGGTTAAAGGGGTTTAGCTACAATGTTCCTTCAAAATAGGTGTCACACAACACTCAAGTGACAAAAATCCCTGATTCCCTCATTCTCAGTGCAGAGTGGGGTGAAAATAATGGGCAGACCCAAAGTCAGGTTTATTCCTCTAATTTCCAGGGGAGTGGGTTGGAGGACAAAATGGCTCTTTTTATTAATTGAAGTGAGTCATGCACATTTGTAAAAGCTTTTACAGTGCAGAAAGTATGGAGTGTGGGGAATGCAAAGGTCAATCTGTGATCCCACCATGCAAAGGGGAGATTTAGATAGCTTGGTAAAGAAATTTTGAGGCTTATCATTTTCTGTGTTGGTAAGAATAGATCAGTGTTTTTATGTGACATTTTAAGTGTGGGTTCATGTGCTTATATGCTTTGGGGAGCTCCGTGTTTTCATCTGACCATATTTCATGACAATCATCTTGGTAAATAAATATCATGCTACTTGAAAGGAAATATAAGTAATTAACTCTATATCAGACATCATGGATGGTCTATGATCATACATTTCTGTAAAAGAAAGAAAAGGAGAAGGGAGGGACTTAAATATGTACAACTGCTCAGTTCCAAAGTTAGTCTTTAAAGGCCATAATTTATGGCATGTCTCATATAAATTATCCCCCCTTTCTTCTTCTGTGCTATTTGCTGTCATATAAAACCTGGAATTAGTTTGGTGTTCATGCTTCGTTTCCTTAGGAACCTTTCTGAGTGATTCGTTATACAGGAAATTATCATCCCACAGTTAGGAAGGTAATGTTACAGATGAATAATGTTTTGACAGAATTTTCAAAATAAAATTGCATACCATTTCCTGAGCAGAGTTGAAGTACCTTAATGTATAGGTTCCTGGGAGAGTTACCTTTATCATCCAAATAGGGGATATGAGAATGAAAAATGATTTCATTTATCTTATCAGAAATTGGAGAGTAGAGTTTCTCTCCAAGCAAGCAATCCAGCTGCCTGGGGTAACATTTAGACATGAGATTCAGAGTCTTTTTAATTATACTAGTTAATTGTTTATCCAGTTATTGCATTATTAATTTCAAACCTTGCTGGACCAGTACCCTGATGACTGCTATCTCACAGCTTGGCTGATAATTCGGAGCACGATTCATCATATTTTTTTCCCAAAAATCTTGACATCAATGTAAGAGCTTGTCTTTTATTGAAAAAAAATATACAAAAAATGCAGCCTCATGTTCTCTGACTCAAAGATAAAACAAAAATGGCCTAATTTAGTATTAGGATTGAAGTCTCTTCACCAAAATTGTGATAATTAATACATATACTGGTCAGTGGCATTACTAAAATAAAAAAGATTGTATCTCAACTATGTGAAATATGGAAAATGTAACATTTATTAAGAGGACAAAGTGAAATGATGTCGTGAAGCAATACCTTCTCATGGAAGACATTATAGTGGCATTAGCTAATAGGGGGTTAGAAATCTTAGTTTTTGTTTTAGCATTTTTCATTAATTGGTTGAAAATCTTTGACTCATTATTTAATCTGGTCTTCCAGTGATTTGTCAAGTAGCTTATTTTTAATAGCTTTCAATTTGAGAGGATTTTAGAAGGTGTCAATGACCATTGACCATGAGGAAAAAATAAAGTGAAACATGGCAAAAAATTTTTTAAAAATGAATCTGATAGTTAATCATGATGGGGAGATTTAAATGTAGAAATTAGTTTTAACAGTTAGTTGTAATGATGTAATAAGAGCACTTGCAAGAATAGTTTTATAAAAAAAATTCTATAGATAGAGAAACAAAGGAGGGGGAAGTGATACTTCCTCCGGCTAATACACAGTGCAAGGCAGACAGCTTACTTTAAACTGAATATAAAATGAAACTAATAATATTCGTATAAGTATTCAGCCAATGATAATTAAATATATAGTATGTGCTAGGCACTGTATAGGTCGCCAATTAAACACAGATTAGCTGATTAGCAATATAACCTACTTCTTGTTCTGGAGGCATTTCAAATAATTTAGCAGAAGGGATGGGATCTCTGGCAACAGCTGGAACGGTCTCAGCTAGGAGGTGACATCTACACGGAGAAGTGGAGAATGGATTTGCGTTAGCCTGGAAAGTGGGCTTATGTTCAAAACCCTAGAGGGACCATGGCCCAGTTGAGGAACTAAAAAAGTTTGTCAGATGGTAAAATTTGAGCAAGGGGACGGGTGAATATAGAGGCCGGTAGGCATCATGCATGCTTATGAAGTTAAGG
>PVKH010008803.1:0-19230 GCA_004027955.1 Chaetophractus vellerosus | reverse complement strand
TTACATGCCCTCAAAAAAGCTTATTTTTTATTGTAGAAATATTATTCATATAATAACTGAGAAAGATCAGGAAATGCTTCAAGAATATGTTGTATTTTTTAATGTAAAATAAAAATGAAACACAATATGCAACAGAGAAGCTTATAGGTTTTATGTTTATGAACATACCCCAAATTTCATACATTATCATTTTGAAAACTAATCAATATCAGATAAACAGTTTCATTGTGTTTAATTTCTAGCTGCTTTTATTTTTTTTTATTTTTTTTTAAAGATTTATTTATTTTATTACATATCTCCCCTTCCCCCCACTGCGGCGACGCGCCGAGATTGGACACTGCGCAGGCGCGGCTTTCCCCGCTTGTGGGCGGTCTCTGCGTCTGTTCACGGCCGGCTTTTTCAGTTCACGGGTGGCTGGCTGCGCTCCATCCGCGGGCGACCTGCTCTGCCCGTGGCGGCTCTTGCCATGTCCGTGGCAGCTTCTTGCCCTGCCGACGGCGGCTCCGGCCCGCCCACGGCGGCTTGCCATTCTCAAGGTGGTCTGCCCGCTAGGAGAGGTACCCAGGAATCGAACCCGGGGCCTCCCATGTGGTATGCCGACGCCCTATCCACTGGGCTATCGAGCCGGCCCCTCTAGCTGCTTTTAGTATCAAGTCATTATGTGGTAAATCTGAAGACTTTTATATAATTAGGATAAGGTGGTAACAAAATGATCTTACGAAAGTATCATTAAGAATTAATATGGGAACCAGCTGTGGCTCAATTGGTAGGGCTCTGGTTTACCACATGGGAGGTCCTGGGTTCAGTTCCCGGGCCTCCTCGAGAAGGCAAGCCGCCTTGAGAAGGCAAACCGCCGCGAAGCAGGCAAGCCACCACACAGTGAACTAACTCAGCAGGATGCCGCAGCAGGGGGAGAAAAGCAGACACAGAAGAACACAAAAGCAAAAATGAACACAGCAAGAACAAGCAGCAAGGGGGGGATATATAAATAAATAAAAGTAAAATCTTAAAAAAAAAGAATTAATAAATTTTAAGCTAAAAGGTGAACTAGCAAATGGTTTACCATCACTTGAGTTAAACAACCAAATTTTTGCTACAGAATTATAAAAATCATATTAATTTAAGGAAGGTAATGATCATCCATCCAAATCCCCAATGGATATGAGGACATTAAAGTTCAGGAAGGTTAACTGACTTTTCAAAAATCACATGTTTAATGACAAAACTAAAATGATGATCTAATTCTTCCCACTTTCCCTATTCTCCTTGGTAGATACACGAGACTAGTCTATTATTTCAGTTCAATCATTTTTAAGGAAGACTCATTCCTTATCTGGTCTCTGGAAAATGAGAAAAGGCAGGATGGCTTCAAAAATATATATCTGAAGTTTTATCTCAGCACCTTTCTTTTGACTACTCAGTACTCTCATTCCTCCTGTCCCTTAAATATATTTAAACAAAAAAGAATGGAGGATGTGGTTAACAAATCGAAATGCATTCCATAGTAGAGGTGGGATACATAAAATCCAATGACATTAAGTACAAACAGGATTTAAGAAGAAAAACAGAACATGTGGATAGTATGACTGATATCCTTGACCTCTAAAAATTGCAAATGTGGTTCTTTACCCATTGATGACAACTGCAGAGTGTCCAAATCTGTTGACATCTCTATGAAGATTTGGTTTGGGTAATATTTTCCATTCATCACAAGCTAGGAAAAAGAAAACAGAAAAAATAAATAAATAAAAGAATAAATCATTGGTGAAATAAAAGATGCAATACTTAAAATTAGGAACCAAAAAGGGCTTTTGTTCATTTTCAAAGGTCTACAATTTAGTATCAAAAGTTGAATAGTATCATTATTCAACAAGCATTATTCCTTAAATGAAAACTTTTGCTTAAAATTCCCACAAATAGTTTTAACTGTATGAGAATAAAAAGAATTGAAAGGAACAAAATTAAGTATATTTTATATTGGAAGGTAATTTCAGTGCCACATAATTTGAATTAATAAATACTAAGGTTTATATAGTAAAATTCATTAATATCAATCTAGGGCAAATCAAATAGAAAATCAAATCACTAAATTAAATTTTACATGTAAATTAAAAGGTAAATGGATTACATATTATTCACTAAAAGAATGCTTGAAAACTGAATAATCAGAATAAAACATCTAAATCACTTTGATGATTTAATATTTCAAAAGAATAGTTTTCATTTTATAGATGAGAATATTCAGTTGGAAAAACCTAGATAAACATGTAAAAAAAGGCTTTGTGAGCTATATAAAGACTATGCAAAGTAAAATGGTTAAGAAAAATATATATCATTCAATATAACTTCAAAATAGACACATATTAACATAGATTTTTAGATTTCAAATAATTCAGGATTCAACAACTAGTAACATTCTCAGTACAGTTTTTCAGGTTTCATCTTCTTAGACATACCGTATCTACAAGACCTTGGTATTTAATAAAAGCACATAAGTATAATAAGTTATGAAAAAACAAAGTTAATATATTTTTAGTAATCATAGAGGCCCTTAAGAAGAAAATCATCTAAAACACAGTTAATTAACCTTAAAATTTTAATGAATTTAGGTAATGACATCTATAACAGTAATAATAAAAAAATAAATTTGGTTTTAATTCAATATTATTAATTGTGAAGATGAAAGGAACTGATCACAAAAAACATAGTTTAGAAAATGAAGCTGGAAGACTGACAGCAATATATATACAATTTGAGCTATATTCCCCAAAGTGTATTCCAAAGAACACAAATCCCCCAAACCAAATCATTCCGTAGTTTGTATTCTCTCTTTCTTTAGTTCACAAAGTACATCTGCATATTAAATACTCTCAAAAGAGAGGGTACAATGGTACAGAATCCTAACTTAACTTTATTTAACCTAGTGTATTCCCAATGTTTTGCCCATTGCAGTGCTTTTCACATTATACCTATTAATATTCCCAAGAACTGACTCTCTGAGGATCACATTTTTGGAAATATTATAGAGGCCTATACATGAAGATTAATTGTCTGACAATTTTACATGTTAGCATTAATTTAAGAAATGTGAAATATTTGTGTATAGCACTTTCAAAGTGTTTTTGTCTATATTATTTGAGATGGTCTATAAAGAATCCAGTGAAGCTTATTGAACAGTGATTACCTTTGTTAGAAATGAAGAATTAGACCTGGGAGAAGTTAAGTGACTTGTCTAGGGTCTATTCCATTACCATTGATCTTCCTTAATTTATGTTTATAAATGTGTTATATTATAAAAGTGTATTGATTGGATTCTGAAATATTATTCCTATTTGGGGGTAAGGAGACAGGTATCATGAGGGGTATAGTCTTTGAAAAATAAAGAGATGGAAACATTAGGGACAGTGAATGAGTTAAAGCCGATAGATCCCAATCCTTCCTCGCAACACACACACACAAATACACACATCTAAACCCCACATGGCTGTTAAAAAATTTTTTGGTTGATTAAAGTACTATGAAACCAGAAATTCAGGCAACTGAATATGCTTCAAGAAAATTAAAAGGAGTTCCAGGAAGATGGCTTCAGAGTAGACAGGCAGGACACAACTCTCTCACAAAAACAATGGAGAAAGGGCCAAAAGCTGTCTGAGGGACCTGATTTGGGGGTTAGCTGAACAAAACAGTGCTGCATAACACCCAGGAGGGCAAGGGAGAGAAAGATGAAGAACCTGAAACAATAAACCTGAGTTACTAAACGCCCACAGTGGCCTAGGAGGGCTCCCATCCCCCACTCTCAAAAACACTTATCCTGGATAAAAGCCCTGGCTCACTGCAGCCAACTGAGAGGGGAAGAGATGTTTTCCTCCCTGTCAACCAATACACAGGAAAAGGGAGGGTGAGTTGGAGGGTTTCTCCTCAGTGAATTCAGCCAGCAGAGCCCACTCTGAATCACAGCTCTGGCCAGACCAGTAACATGGGAAAGCAGAGGTTGAAAGAAACACCTCCCTGGAAAGGCTGACCAAGGAGCACCATCTGCTGGCTGGTCAGGAAATTGTAAGGAGAAAAACTGCTTTTAGGTATCTCTTTAGCCTCACCCCTGGGAGAAAATTAGCACCCCATTGGTGAGTCCCTGGCTTGATTTTGAAAACTTAAGCTGGGCAATTTTAAAGACTTAGAATAAGTTGAACCAAAAATCAAAGAGGGGTGGGAGAAAAAAAAACTAGGCAAGAGAGAGAAATTGACCATTTGACTAAATTCACCAACATATTCAGATGTCTAGACATCAGCAAAAAATTACAAGTCATACTAGTGAACAGGAAGAGATGGCCCAGCCAAAGGAACAAACCAAATATCCTGACATGATACAGGATTTAGACAACTAATCAGTGACAATCCCAAAAATCTCCTACAACAGTTCAAAGAATTAAAGGAAAATATCACTAAAGAGATAAAGGATATTAAGACACTGGGTGAGCATAAAGAACAATCTGAAAGCCTGCAAAGAAAAGTAACCACTTATGGGAGTGAAAGACACAATGGATGAGATTTAAAAATACATTAAAGGCACATTAACAGCAGATTTGAATTTCTGGAGGACAGAATTAATAATTTCAAGGACAAAACATCAAAACTAGAAAATACAGGAGAACAGAAAAAGAATGGGGAAAAAATGGAACAGGGTCTCAGGGAACTGAAAGACAACACAAAATGCACAAACATACATTTTTGATAATGGAAAGGGGGCAGAAATAATATTTGATGAAATAATAACCAAAAACATCCCAAACCTTATAAAAGACATACATATCAGTATCCAAGAAGGACACCTTAAACAGATTAAATACAAATGACCTATTCCAAGACATCAACTAGTCAAAATGACAAATATCAGAGCTAAAGAGAGGATTCTAAAGGCAGCAAGAGAAAAGTAAAGCATCAAATACAGCGGAACCTCAATAAGATTAAGTGACGATCTCTCATAAGAAACCACGGAGGCAAGAAGAAAGTGGTATGACGTATTTAAGGTAATGAAAAAGAAAAAGCACCAGCCAAGAATTCTTTATCCAGCAAAACTGTCATGCAAAAATGAGGGTGAGTTTAAAGTCCTCACAGACAAACAAAAACTGAGACAGCATGTTACCAAAACCCCAGATTTATTAGAAATACTAAAAGGATGCTGCAGCCTAAAAGGAAAAATCAAGGGCAAGAGACTTGGAGAAGAGTGTACAAATGAAGATCATCAGTAAGGTTAAATTAAAGGGTAAAAAGACAGACAATAGTAAGATATGACAACAGAAAGCCAAAGGACAAAATGTATGAAGTAAGTAATGCCTTCACAGTAAAAACATTGAATGTAAATGGCTTGAATCCCCCAATCAAAAGATATAGACTGACAGAATGGATTTTTAAAAAAGAGTCATCTATATGCTGTCTATAAGAGACTCATCTCAGAAGTAAGGATACAACCAGGTTGAAAATGAAAGGCTGGAAAAAGATATTTTACACAAATAGTAACCAAAAAAAGAGCTAGCGTAGTGATACTAAAATCAGACAAAATAGATTTTAAATGCAAAACTACTATAAAGGACAAAGAATGTCATTATATATCAATAAATGGGGCAATTTATGTATCTGGACAGAGGATAAAGAAACAGAGAGCTTGAATAACATGATAATGAACTAGACCTAACAGACATTTATAGAGCATTAGACCCCAAAACAGCAGGATATACATTCTTTTCAATTACCCATGGATTCTTCTCCAGGATAGACCATATGTTGGTTCACAAGGCAGGTCTCAATAATTTTTAAAAGATTGAAATTATATAAAGCACTTTCTTTGATCATAATGGAATGAAGCTGGACATCAATAACAGATGGAAAAAGGGAAAATTCGTAACTCTATGGAGATTCAACAACACACTCTTAAATAATCAAAATAATCAGCACGCCAAAGAAGAAACTGCAACAGAATTCAGTAAATATATTGAGACAAATAAAAATGAGAACACAACACATTGAATCCTATGGGACACCACAAAGGCATTAACAAGAGGGAAATTGATAGCCTTCAATGCTTAAATTAAAAAAGAAAGAGGTAAAATTGAAGCTCTAACTGCACACCTGTAGGAACTACAAAAAGAACAGTGAACTAATGCCAAAACAAACTGAAGGAAAGAAATAGTAATCAGAGCAGAAATAAACGAAATCAAGAAGAACAAAAAAAAACCACAATAGAATCAACAAAACCAAAAGTTGGTTCTTTTAGAAGATCAGCAAAATCACAAACCCTTAGTTAGACTGACAAAGAAAAATGAGAGAAGACACAAATAAATGAAGTCAGAAATGAGAGGGGGGACATTACCACTGACCCCGCAGAAATAAGAGGGATCATAAGAGGATTCTATGAACAACTGTATGCAAAAAAAAAAAAAAAAACTAGGCAAAGTGTGTTATATACACACAATGGAGTATTATGCAACTGTAAGAAGAAATGAAGTCGTGAAGCCAGGTTGAATGAAGCAAGCCAGACCACAAAAGGACAATTACTGTATGATTGTGTTATTATGAACTAAATATATTGTATAAACTCATCGAGTTAATAATTAGAATATAGGTCACCAGAAAATAGAATGAATGCAGGGAATGGAAAGGTGAGGTTTAATATGTTCAGAATTGGAAAGAAGGTTGTTGGTAAATCTTTGGAAATGAATAGAAATGGTAAAGGCACATCGCTTTAACCAGCTCAGGTATTATATGGGTATGACAGTGATTGAAAGGAAAGTCTAAGGAAATGTATATTACTAGAACAAAAGCTAAAAAATGTAAACCTGGGACTGTATAACATAGTGAAACCTCTTGTGAAATATGAATATGGGTAATATTGTATATATAAGACTGTTTATACAAAATATAAACAGTTTTTACAAATAAACTGGAGAGACAGAAATAGAATAGCAGCTATGTGTGGCAGGGGAAGTATAGAGAGATTGAGAGGTGATGAGGTTTTCTTGTTTGTTGGTTGGTTTCTGTTTTTTGTTTTTTTATACTTTTAGTATTAGAATAATGAAATGCTCTAATAATGATTGAAGTGATGAATGCACAACTATGTGATTATACCAAAAACCCTTGATTGTACACTTTGGGTGGATTTATCTTTTATTAATATGTATCAATAAAATTGATTTGTTAAAAAATTATATGCAAGATTGGTTCAACATAAGAAAATCAATTAATGTAACATTTGAAAAAAGGAAAGAAAGAAAATTACACAGAGAAAAGGTAAGTCAGTTGAAATAACAGAACTTCCAGAAATCAGTTTCTTATAAAAATCTCCAAAAGGAAGAACCTTCAATGCCATTTAAGAACATCTGGAGTCCAGAAAAAAAGAGTAACCCAACAACCTGAGCTTATCTAGGGCTCAACTATATGTAATTTGGCCCAGAATCCAAAACAGTCCAAGCAGAACTCAAGAACTGTAGAAAAGTTTCTCAAGAACTATAGAAAACACTCAGAACAACCATCTAAGAAATCAGTCAGGAAAAACAGGAAAAAGAGCTGAGACAATAAGAACCAGTTTTAACTAAAATGAGCTTTTTTGAAGATTTCTTCAAAATCTTTTCAGAGAAAGATGAAATTTTTCAGAACAAAGAATAGTCTAAAGAATAGCATTACAAACATCTATCCATCATTATCCAGTTTGTGAAAACCCAATATTTTGTCATGTTTACTCTGGATTTTTGAAAGAAATAAAACATTACAGATATGGATGAAGATTCATGTATACTCCCTCCCAAATCCAGTTTCTTTTTCCTTCTTTAAAGCAATAATAATCCTATATTAGATTATGCATGTTTCTATGCTTACGATACATAAAGTAGTATGTTGTAAGTTAAAAAACTTTTTGTTAATATGACATGATACCATATGTATCCCTCTGAAACTTGCTTTTTCATTTGACTCTAAGATTGATTCATATATGTGACACTATTGTTCGCTTTAACCATGTTATAGTATTCCATTTATGTCTGTATCAAATCATATTTATCCATTAAATTGGTAATGGTGGTTTTCCTTTTCAAATTTTTACTATTACAAGCCATGTTGGTATACTCATTGTTATATACATATATTTTTGTACACAGATTTGAGAGTTTCTCTAGGTATATTTCCAAGAAGACAATTAGATTTAAGAATAGGCATAACTTCAATTTACTAGATTTTGCTAAACTGCTCCCCACAACAGTGACTTACACTCACACCAGCAGTGCATGAGGTTCCTATTGTGCCACATTCGCTCCAATATTTACCTCTAGCTGATTTGTAATATTTATCAGCCTGATGTATGGCTTTATTTTTCATTTGTCCAATTACTGGTGAGAGCAAACATCTTTTCACTTTAAGAGGTCATTTGTTTTTACTCTGTGAAATTAATGTTCAAGTCTTTTGCCCACTTTTCTATTTTACTTTTGTCTTTTTCTTAATGATTTAAAGAGTCTTCAGTATATATTCTGGATACCGGTTTTTGGTTGGGTATCTTCTCTTATGCTGTGATTTTTCTTTTCATTTAGTTTATGGAGTATTATTTCAAGAAAGTTTGGATTTTACCTTGGTCAAATTCATCACTTCTTTATGATGTTTGCTTTTATTTCCTAATCCAAGATTTTAAAGATAATCTCTTTAATTTTTTTCTAAAGGATTTACATTTTGGCTTTTACTATTTTGGTCTTCAATCTATTTAGAACTTATTTTTGCACGTGTTTTAAGAAACTAATTTGGGAACCAGCTGTGGCTCAATTGGTAGGGCTCTGGTTTACCTCATGAGAGGCCCCGGGTTCGGTTCCCGGGGCCTCCCGGAGAAGGTAAGCCGCCGCACAGTGAGCTGACTCAGCGGGATGCTGCAGCAGGGGGAGACAAGCAGACACAGAAAAACGCAAAGCAAATGAACACAGCGAGCACAAGCAGCAAGGGGGGGATATATAAATAAATAAATAATAAATCTTTTTTTTAAAAAAAAAAGAAACTAATTTATTTTTTCCTATTTTCCCAATTTTCCCAGAACCATTTTTGAACATTTATTCTTGACCTACTAATTTGTGCTTCATTTAATTCTTTGTTGTTGTTGCTGGTCGTATTAGTCAGAGTCCTCTCAGGAAACAGAGCTGACAGGATATACAGGTAAACATTATGAGATTTTTATATAAGAATTGTCTCACACAACCGTTGGAACAGGGAAGTTCAAATTTTGTAATGTAGGCCGCAAGCCAGGAACTCCAATGAAGGTTTTCAATGTATTCTCCAGGAAAAGATGGCTAGCTGATGTAGAGATGGAAATTTTCACCTCTGACTGCTGAAATCATTACTTCTCCTTTCAAGTCCTTCAACTGATTGAATGAGACTTCTCTTATTGTTGAAAGCAATCTCCTCAGGTGCTTGTAGATGTAATCAGTCATAGAGGGAATCAACTTACTGATGATTTAAGTCCACAAATTATCCTCACAGTAACAATCAAACAACTGGACACCAAAACCTAGCCAAGCTGACACATGAACTTAACCATCACACAGTTGTTTTCATTTTCTTGTTTTTAACTAAAGATATATATTTGCAAAGTTCAAAAGTCAAATAATCCTCCAAGGATTATCACAAAAGACCCCCTACCTCCTATCTCTCCAACATCTATTCCAGAATCACAGAGGTAAGCCCTTTTAATTTGAAATAAACAGCTAGAAACATTTTGTTCTTGTATTTACCTCATTATTCTAAATGACTTGCTTAGTTCTCACTTTTAGATAATTTAGATAATATTAATGCCCCTAATTTGAAGATTTAGTTTATTTACACACACACACACACACACACACTTTACCTCCCTCCACCCTCCCAGTATGTTTATAATTTTGTTTTAATCAATATGCAGTATTTATTATATATTATTTAGAGCTAAGTCATATAATATACTATAATTATATTTGTATTCTTGAACAACTTTTTATTTTCCCCACATAAATCATTTTTCTCATTTTTGCTTAGTTTTACACGGATCTACAGCTTGTTCATCAACTCTTTACCAGATTTGTACATCTCTCCTCAATATGTTGTAATACATCAAGTTATCTAACTGTCTCGTTTACTTCTTGAAGACATCCCTCCTGAAATTCCATCTTTCTTCTCAAATCTGAACGCATTGTTCTCCAGGCCTGCTGCATCATCGTAAGAATTCCCTTCATGTCTCCCATCTATTAGATACTATATTTCTTAGATTTCATTTATATCTGATTTTATTTATTTATTGAATTTCATACTTCAGTAGGTGACAGAATTCTACAGCTTCCTGACTAAGTGTACACTGAGGTAAATTTTGAAACCTTACAATTCTAACTTTAGACTTATATGATGGTTTGATTGAGCTTAGAATTCAACCTTGGAAAGAATTTTCAGATATTCAAGGTATTACTCCACAGTCTTTTGGCTTCTAGTGTTGCTTTTGGAAGTCCCTATGCTATTCTGATTTCTATGACTGATTTGATCGACTCATTTTATCTTTCTAGAAACTTCTAGGGTCATTTTTCTGTCCCCAGTTTTCATGATGGACCTTGTTGTGAGTCTTGTTGTATGGAGGGTTTCTGGAGTTCAGTAGGCTCTTTCATTCTGAAAACTCATGTACTTAACTCTTGGAAATTTTTTCTTTAATTATTCATTTGACACTTTTCTCTCCCTCTAAAATCTTCTATTTTTAATTTTTGTAACTCCTACTACTCAGACATCAAGTTTTCTGGAATAATCCTCTACATTTCTTATCTTTTATCCTGTTTTCTGGCTGTCCTTTGTTCATAATTCCTTTAAGAGATATTCTTAACTTTATCTTCAAATCATACCTTTATTTGTTATCCCACTTTCAATTTCTAAGAGCCCTTTTTTGTTTTCTGCATTTTTTACAGTCTTCTATTCTTGCTTCATGAATGTGATATGTTCTGTCCAGAAAGATTAAATTTATAATATCCTATCTGCCTTATCTCAATTTCCTCAAATTTCATTTTTTCTTCCTATTTGTTTGATGCTTTGGTGAAATTTAGTAGTTTTTTGCAAAATGACTGCCCATTCACACTTAAGAGTGAGGCATTAACAAAGCTGATAGGAAATTTTGTGCTTAAGTAAGATATGTTGACTATTCGGCTTCTGATCAGGTAGAACCATCCTAGTAGGTACTTTCTCTTGTGCTGGTCAGATTTCTTGTGGTAAATCCTCCAATCTCCTGCCTAGAAGCTATAACCTGGCTAACAGCATTCTTGGACCTAAACAGAAGAAGGGAGCTAAAGGATTTATCCTTAGGTGTGTATGCTTTCACTTAATCCCACTGTTTTCAAAGTGGTACCTGCACTCTCAGCCATGTTCTGATAACCTAAGTATAGAGTACCTTGGTTCACCTTCTACAGTATCCTTCCATCAGATATTCAGGTGCACAGAATGGAAAAGGGGATCCAGGATTTAGCAGCTAATCATATAAATTTTTAAACAAACTTTCTGTTTTCATGCCCACAAGCACACTTATTTTCAGAAGATTTAATAACTAATTTCTGAGATCTTTAGGCTTCTATACTACAAACATTCTTCCTTTGAATGCTGCTTGGATTTCAGCTACCTTACATCTCCAGGTCAGTTACCATTTGTTCATCTGCTACTTTCCAGCTTCAAACTTCTTAGCATTCTTCCCCTCTCATGTTATCATTGTCTTTATGAATTTATGCCTTTTTATCCTTTCACATATGGTTCAAGTGGAGTTTCAGGAGACAGCTTAGAGTAGAAGTAAACACATGTCAAACTGCTTAACTGAAAGTCTCTCCTTAATTTTCTTTAAAATTTTTCCTCTGCTGCTTTCCAAATGGGAATAATAGAAAAAAAGCAAGTTAAAGAAATTTTCATGCTTATAGCAAAGAAAGTAAGATGGGAGTAGCCTGAGGGAAAGAACTATGAATAAGAGATGGTGTCAAAAGTATACGAAAGACTGCCGTTCATGGCTTTTGGGAATGTAAGATGGTTCAAACACTGTGAAAAACAGTCTGGCAGTTCCTCAAAAAGTTTAACATAGTATTACCATATGACCCAGCAATTCAACTCCTAAGTATATAAGCCAAAAAATTCAAAACTGGTACTCAAACAAATACATGTACACACATGTTCATGACAATACTATACACAACAGCCAAAAGGTAGAAACAGCCCAGTGTCCACCAATGGATGAACATATAAACAAATTGTTATATAACCGCACATTGGAACATTATTCAGCCACAAAAAGGAATGAAGTACTGATGCATGATAAAATGTTGATAAACCTTGAAAACATTATGCTAGGTAAAAGAAGCCAGACACTAAAGGTCACATATTGTATGATCCCATTCATATGCAATATCCCAAATATATAAATCCATAGAGACAGAAAGATAAGTATTCATTGCTAGGCTTGCTATCAGGAGACAACCTACAACTACTAACTAGCCTTTGCAAAGATTTCCTTTGCTATGGAGAGTTTCCTCTCCCAAAATCCCACCCTCCTGGCAGTGACCCTTACACAATGACTGATCAAGGCCAAGCCATTTCATGCTAAGGAGGGATAACTCCAGTGGGCCATTTCAACTCCAAATTCCCCCATGGGGTTGGCAGAGGCTATTAAGTCTTCCAATCCCACTGCCCAATTCTGCCTACCTACCTTCCAAAGGTGTTGACAGCAAGGACCTAATATGTATTCTGAACACTAAATTGCATCTCAAAGTTTGCCTTCCAAAGAACCCAAATTGTGGCATGGTTGTCTGTTATCAAAACATAACCTAATCTATCCTGACTGATACAATAATGTGAGTTTTCTTCTGCAATCTCTTATGAGAGCTGGCAAATTATCTTCACTCATAAAATTGTTTAGGAAGAATAGAATTTAACCTTCAAGCATATGAAAAGCTAGTTTGAGGTAAGCAACATTTGCAGCTATAAACACAGTAATTCATGCTTTCTGATATTATTAGCACACCTGCCAGGTCTTTTCTACAGAAAGGGAAGAGGAAAAAATAGGAGCAGCTGTTACAAATGGTCTTTTTGTTTATCCCTTCTAGCTTTTTCAATAACTACTGAAAAGAATGTTGGGCTAGATAAATACTGCTGCTGAGTTTTCACATTCTTGATCAGGATTCTCTGCAAAACATAGATTGGTTTTCTTGTAAGATATAGAAGTTATCAAATGCCTTAATGCTCAATTCTATATTAATATAATTAATATAATTTGTATACATGTAGTCTATTCATATCTTTACATTGTAAATTCTCTTATTTATTAAGTTATACAATGCATGCTCATATACATAAGATCAAGAAATTGGAATCACTAATTTCTCAAACCCATATTTCAACAACCAGAATACTGTACTGCCATAACAATTCACCCATGAGGTGCCACACAATTATATTAAAAAATTAAGCTGAAATTTATAGAATGATTTATGTTTTGCATAAAATAATAGAGGTGAAAATGTACATTCATTGACTAATTTTTCTGCAAATATCCAGATCTTCCATAAAAATATGCATCTCTAACACTATAAGGCCACATGAAGAGATTCTATTAATATTCTACTTGAAATACCAGTTCACAAATCAGTCTTGATTGCATAGTTGAGCTATGCTAGAAAGAACATACAGGTTTTGTTGCAAGACTCAAAACTAGATGGATCTAAAGAAAAAAAATTCTATTAACCATTTAGATGTCTTTGTAATAGGAAATCAAATTTCTGGATGTTGCCAAAAGTCTTTTCCCACCTGCCCCTTAAGTGGTGGTACATCACTGAAGGGTTTTCCTACATCAAAACTTCCTTATTATTCTAAAATGTGTATACACTGCCTAGGTTGCCTCATTCATATCCATGGCTTTTCTCAAAATTGTGTCTCGTGGCTAAAAAGCGAGGAACTAGCCTAGTCTGAGGTGGATACTATAGGACAGAGGATGGTGGCAATAGTTACCTTGAGCTGCAGTGGCACCAAAACCCAGGGAGCAAAGTCCAACTCAGGGTTCCCTAAAGTCAGAAAGCTAGAGAAGTAGCTTATTTTAAACATGGTCTAGCAAAATAAGAACCTGAAGCAATCAGGACAGTCCCAGCAGACTTCTGGTAGAGATGGTTCCTGAAGTGTGATGTGCGAACAGGCTATCTTCATTTAAAGGCTCAGGATTATTCCCATAACCATATTTTCATTCAAGATATCTCTTCAGAGTACAATAAGGTCTATATAATCTATTGCCCACTGGACATCCCTGTGTTTTGTTTTTAACTATTCTTCACATAATGGGATCATGTTCATCTTTTATCCTGCCACTTACTTTTCTCACTTAATTTTATGCAAGTACATATTGAAATCTACCTCAGTCTCTGTAACTCTGGCATAATATTCTATAGAATATATTTTATAGATTGAATTATTATAGTACATAGTACTCTTTCTAAAATACAAATTTGCTCAGTGAGTTATGCCATGATGTCTTTGCTGACCATTCCAGAAACCTCAATCCCCTTACATTGCTTCATCTGATTTTAATAGCAACAATCACTATCCAGAATCATATTATAATTGTTGGCTGTTTCCCCACTAAAAGATATGCTCCCTGAGGACAAGGATTTTTTTCTTTTTCAACACCATCTCTAGGACCAAGACCAGTGGTTAGTTTGTACACAATAGAGGTTTGCTGAATGTGTATTTGGATGGATGGATTGATGGATGGATGGATGGATGGATGGATGGATGGATGGATGGATGCTATGGCTTGGTGAAGGCACAATATTCAGATTACTGAAATAATTCCCTTCACACACAAATGTTTTCCTTTGACAGAAAAATCAGTGTATAAATACATATGTTGAAATAATATCTACCATTAAACTATTTTAACATTTTCTTAATGTTTAAGCCTTAAGCGAGCCAAAGCATTAAATATATCATATTTAATAAATTTTCAGGCAATAAAAACATAAATTCATATTTCTAATAAAGAGGCTCTTACATCAAGATGGCTGTATATTGATTAAGAGCATGGGTTTTTGTTTCAGACAGATTTAGATTTGTACCCTCATGTTTTCATTTATGAGTTGCATCAAGTTAGGCAAGTTACATAATATTTCTTAGTGTCAATTTTCTCATTTATGTACTATTACTTTATTCATAGGATTGTTGTGAGGATTAAATAAATAAGAATTAATATATAACACTTAACACAGTATCTGACACATAGAAAGTATTTAATAATTGCAGTTGACGTAATTGCACTTTGAATTTGCAATCTACATGATCACTGAACACCACTATACTGAACGTACCTCTGAAAGAAAGAGTAGCAAGTGCACTAAGATGAAGATAAAAACAGTATTATATCTGAACCCCAAAGCAACACAAGCCTGTATACATTTTAATAAAGATATATGAAATACAGTTTTAAATCTCTGAAAGGCATTACTCCCAAATAACTAATAAAATAAAATAATTTTTAAAAGGTGTTTCTTTCAAATAACTCCTGTGCAACTCTTAGTAAGCATTCTATTAAATGTGGAGGATTTAACATCTTCACCTTAACCATGAATTGTTAAAATATTTTCTTCCTCTTATAGAACCAGTTCATTTCAATTTATTTCCTTATTTGTCTTCCCTTTCTTAAGTTGCTATGAAATCCATTGCTGCACATTATGACACAAGGGTTTGTAACCTCTAGAATTAAAAAATTGTAAATCTATAGGAAAAAACAGAGTCAATGTTATTCAGAACTCTAAAATATGTTTTATGGCAGGTGCAGCAGACAATGTAAGTGCCATACCAATAGCCTCTCACTCTCGGCTCTGCTTACCACAAACACCGGCACAGTTGCACACTTGGTCCATAGCCAGGCGGGGCTGAAAGTGCCAGAAAATTATTATCCTCAGAAGCAGCCCTTCATCAACACAGATAAGAGTTGGTAGATGCATACTTCAACTTCTCTCTTCTGCTGGAACAATGCTGAGAAATTTTCTACATTGTCTTCACAAGTTCCTCAATGACTCACCTCCAATTGCCCAAAATAGTACCTAGCTAGATGATGCACTTTCTATTGAATTCCTTCACTTTCCATTCTCTCTTTATACCCTTCCTACCACTAGTGTTTCCTCCCAAATAAACTATCTGTACCTTGTCTCAGTGCTCCTGGGGAAACCCAACGTAAAAAAAGCATGTCAAGGAGTCAAAACATTATTAACATTTGGCCGGGGGATAACAAAATTATTTTCTACACTGTCTCTTTCAGAGTAAATATTCTTTCAATAAGCCCATGTAAAAGCTATGCTACTATCAGCAGAACTTAAAGCCCCAAATAATTTCAAAATAGAAAAAAAAATTTAGTCACATCTATAGCGTCTACAATAGAGATTTTTTAAAGATTTTATTTATTTATTTAGCCCCCCCCCCTTGCTGCTTGTACTCACTGTGTCCATTTGCTGTGCGTTTTCTGCATCTGCTTGTCTGCCCCTGCTGTGTCTTCTTGCCACGCCAGCTCCCTGTGCTGCGCAGGTCAGCCTGCCCTCACCAGGAGGCCCCGGGAAACGAACCCAGGGCTTCCCAAATGGTAAACAGGAACCCAACCACCCGGGCCACATCCGCCTCCCTACAATAGAGTTTATAAATCCAGCTCCTCAGGAACTAAAAAATTTCAACCAAGACCCTAATATATATTATATATGAGATTTCAAGGTATGCAAATTTTCAAAGAACTATCGAATGTTCTATGCCACCTTCTTGAATCCCCTTGCCCATGTGGAGGATATGTAAGTATCAAGAGATTGAAAGACAGAGGATTTTGCAAAAAGGATATATTTGGAGAGAGTTATACTATGAGCTCTCCAAAGAGATGTATAGGAGGTAACACTTCCTTTACCTCAAGTCTGGTAACAGTGGTTCCAATAGAACCACTCAGAGAACTTTGAAATGTATGTTCTTTCAGTTGTAGGACAGCAGGGAATGGGGAATGACTCCAACCCAGGAAATCTATAGGGAAAAAGAACAGTCATCTGCTTTAGTGGCAAAGCAAGGAGAGTGCATATGCATTGAGATTGGTCTGCATTTCCATGATTTGCTAGGACAAACAATACATAAACATTAATTTTGGAGAAACGGATGTGGCTCAAACTATTAGGCTCCCATTCTGCCATATGGGGGTTCCAGGGTTCGATTCCCAGGGCCTCCCGGTGGGTGGCAAGTTGGCCTGCATGGCAAACTGGCCCTGGCGGAGAGCTGACCCTGGTGGAGAGCTGGCCCATGCAGAGTGCTGGCCTAGGCAGGAGTGCTGGCCCACATGGAAAGCTGGCACAGCAAGATGACACAATAAAAAGATACACAAAGGAGAGGCAATGGGAGAGACAGCAAACCAGGGAGCTGAGGTGGTGCAGGAGATTGAGCACCTCTCTCCCACTCCGGAAGGTCCCAGGATCTGTTCCCGGTACCTGCTAGGGAGAAGACAGGCAGACACAGAGGAGCACACGGAAAGCAGACAGTGAGCGCAGAATGGGGGGTGGGGTAGTAAAAATAAATAAATCTTAAAAAAATTAATTTTGGATGTGGACCACGTGGAAAGGGAGCCCATATGGCGTAATCTCAGATCCTGCCCAAGAGGGTTATCTGGAGGGCCAAGGAGGTCAACAGAAAAAGCCTGGGCATGTACTACCAGATACCAATTTAACAACCAAACCCCTAGGGGTAATTCAATATTACAAAGAATTATCAAATTAAAATTAGTTTTACACCTAAAAGGTTTTATGATAGCCTATTTCCTATGTCCTTAGGAGATAATAAAGGCAAATATCTTCTTGCCCTCGGGGTAAGAAAATCTTTTTTTTTTAATTAATTTTTTTTATTTTTAAAGAAGCTTTAGATTACATAAATATTACATAAAAAATATAAAAGATTTCCATATTCCCCACTCCTTTCCGCTCCCATACTTTCCCACATTAACAACATCCTTCATTAGTGTGGTGCATTTGTTACAACTGATGGACACATATTGAAGCATTGCAGTTAATCATGTTCTACAGTTTACATTATTAAAGACACATAAAAGTACTAAACCTAAAACCTGAAAAAGTCAACTATATTAAAATTTAAAATTTATGTTCACCAAAAGACTTGTTAAAGAAAGCAAAAAGCCAAGACACAAATAGAGGAATATCTGCATCACATTTAACAAAAGATTAATATCAGCAATACATAAATAATTTCTATAAATCAATAAAAAATTAAAACCTGTGGCAAAAACAGATACTGCCCTGTAAAAATCCCCTTTCCCCTTCCACAGTAATAGAATTTAAGCTAAGCATGCACCTGAATAGCTAGAGACTACATCACCCAGTTCCTTTGTAGCTAGACTAAGTTCTTACCAAAAGATTATGAGAAGTGATGCATGTGACATCTGCCTTGTTTGCTATAAAAATTGCTACTCTAGACTGTAAATCTTTCCATTTATAACTCAGAACACAGGTATGTCTGCTGCACAGTTCTGGCTACAAAGATAAGGACAACATCCTAGAGAGTGGCAGAGCAACAAGATAGAAGGAACTGTGGTAATAATGAGCAGAGCTGTCCTGGCAACCTGGACCACTTAACTTGAAACTGTTACATGAAAGGAAACAATAGAGGTCTGCATTCTTAAGCTACTTTAATATATCCAGGTCTCTGTTACAGAACACACAAGAAAATATAAATATGGACAAAATACATAAACAAGTGTTTCAAAATGTAACACACATCACAGGAAGAGATGCTCCATCTTTGTATCAAAAAATGAAAATCCAGGCCACTATATGATTTCATTTTATAACCCATTTGACTGGTAAAAGGTAAGAATTCTTAAATATCTTAAATGAGAAAAGACTGGAGGACACAGGAAGAAATGAAGAACTACAGAGGTAGATTTAAATTACTGGCAAAGTTCTTATGTGGTAGTATATTATGTTATTTTTTACATTGTTAATTATATTACATTATATATTTATTAGATTCATTACATAATTATATATTATGTTATATTATTTTTATGAGTATATTATTAAACATAAAAATAAAATGTAAGTGAGTAATATATATAAATAAATAATAAGGCAAAAGCCATGCATAAACCAATCATTACTAAACCAATTCTGTGCCCTTTAAGTCTGCACACACACACATGCACACCTA
>PVKH010008802.1:0-19232 GCA_004027955.1 Chaetophractus vellerosus | reverse complement strand
TTGCTTTGCATTTTTTCTAGGTCTGCTTGTCTCCTTTTGTTGTATCATCTTGCTTCACCAGCTCACCAGAATGTGTAGGCTATCAGTTCACCATGGCATGTGGGCCATCAGCTCACCACAGTGTGCAGGCCAGCTTGCCTTCACCAGGAGGTCCCGTGAACTGAACCCAGGGCTTCCTATATGGTAAATGGGAGCCCAACCAATTGAACAACAGCTCCTTCCCCCCCAAAAATCTTTTAAATTTTATTTATTTCTCCTTTCATTCCTGTAAGATTGGCTTTTTTCTATGCATGCTTTCAAACTCTTCTATGTGCTCACCCAATGTCATTTTAATATCTTTAATCTCTGCCAAAGTAGGAAGAGCAATGTCTTACAAGGCATGGCCTGTAGTTTCCTGGAGTGGATGGTGCAGGTTCCCCAACTTCTACCCTGCCAGAGGTGGGGTTAGGTATTAGGCTAGATCTGCAATCTGATCTGGATGGAAAGAAGCCAGTCCCTATGAGCACTGTGATTTTCAGTCCATCCCACTTCCTCTGATGCAAGGGACAGAGTTATAATGGCAGCTACCAGCCTCTTTCTGACTTGAATAGGTTCAAACTTTAGTATCTTTTAGGATTATACTTTAGCCAGCATAATTTGCTAATCAGTACCTGAAGTTGGTGACAAGCTATCTCTTCCACCTCTATTATTGGGAAATGGAACATCCAATTCCAGCCATGGAATATCTCCTGAGGTAGCTTGTGCTGCCAGTGGATTATGGACACCAGCCACCCTGGCATGGATTGCTCTAATCATGAATCTTCTCTGCAGATGTGCAGTCTGCTCCTTTGATTATTTCAAGGATGTTTGCCAGATGTGCTTCTGGTCTCCTGGTGTCCCCAAACAGGTGCTTTGGATAGTTCTGGGAAATTACTAACTGCCCTTTAGCATGAGCTGACTTTTAGGGTGCATTACTCTACTACCACCTTGCTGGTTGTCACCATAGGCTTTTATATGTAATGGTTTTTTTTCATTTGTCTCATGAAATTTACTCATTTCTCTTGTAATTTGTTCTTTGACCTACTGATTATATAAGAGTGTGTTGTTTGATCTCCATATTTTTGAGAATATTCTATTTTTCCATCTGTTATTATTTCCAGCTTCATTACATTATGATCAGAGATAATGGTTTGTATAATTTCAATATTTTTACATTTATTGAGACCTGTCTTGTGACCCAACACATGGTCTATGCTGGAGCACATGAAAAGAACGTATATCCTTCTGTTTTTGGATGCAAAAATCTATAGATATCTGTTAGGTCTAGTTAATTCATCATTCAACATAATACAAGTTCTCAGTTTCTTTATTTATCCTCTGTCCTCATGTGTGTCCAATGTTGAATTGTGTGTGTTGAGGTCTCCAACTATTATTGAGATGTCTTTTTCTCCCTTCCCATTTTATTAAAATACATTGACTTTCTTCATCTCATAACAGTGTTATATATACAATTTCTTTTTCTTCCAATATTGGAATCACTACTCCAGAATATTTTGATTAATATGTGCATAGAATATTTTTTACAACATTTTACTTTCACCCTGATTGTGTCCTTACATCTGAGGTGAGTCTCCTGTAGACAGCATATATATAACTCGTATTTTAAAATCCATTCTATGTCTTTTGATTGGGGAGTTCAATCATAAATATTCAATGTTATTACTGTAAAGGCATTACTTACATCACTCATTTTATCCATTGGCTTTTCCTTGTTTTATCTTACTGTTCTGTGTCTTTTAAGCCTTATATCACGCTTCCTAATAATCTTCATTTGTACACTCTTCTCCAAGTCTCTCACCTTTTTTTTTTCCTTTCAGGCTGTAGCACTCCCTTTAATATCTCTTGTTGGTCTGGTCATTTTGTAACATATTTTTTCAGTTTTTATTAATCTGTGAAGACTAAACTCACACTCATTTTTGAAGGACAGTTTTGTTGGATAAAGAATTCCTGACTGGTAATTTTTCTCTTTCAGTATCTTAAACACAACATACCACTTTCTTCTCACCTCCATGGCTTCTGATGAGAGTTCAGCACTTAATCTTAATGAGGTTCATTGTTATGTGATACATTGCTTTTCTCTTGATGCTTTCAGAATCCTCTATTTCTGATATTTTCATTCTGAATAGATATCTCAGAGTAGGTCTATTAAGATTTATTCTGTTTGGGGTGTGTTGTCCTTCTTGGATATTGATATTAATTTCTTTCACAAGGGTTGGGAAGTTTTCAGTAATTATTTCCTCAAATATTCTTTCTGGCCCTTTTCCTACCTCTTCTCCTCCTGGGACACCAATAACATATATGTTTGTGTGCTCCATGTTGTCATTCAATTCCCTGAGACGCTGTTCTATTTTTTCCATTCTTCTTTCCTTCTGTTCTCCTGTCTATTCAAGTTCAGATGTTCTTTCCTTGATGTCAGTTAATTGTTATTCTGTCATTTCAAATTTTTTGTTTTATGTTCTAGTGTATTTTTTCAAAATCAAATTTTATGAAAAATAAAAATTTATTCCAGAGTTATCAAGTTTCATGCACATTTTATAGAATAAACATTAACATAACTATTAAATGAATACTTGGGTGAGTTAGTTTAATTTTTAAAATTCTGAATTATAACAACACTGAAGAACAAAATAGCAACAGAAGTCAGCACATAAGTCACAAAATTGACAAAACCACACAAAATATTTACAGGTACTGGCATGCAATGAAGTTAAACTTTAAGTGCTATTTAAAGAGGACCATATATAGTAAAGGAACAGCCCCCATTTTACTATTCAAGAGGTTATTTTTAAATTCTGTGATTCCTGACAATTTTTAGCATATTAAGAGAACTGCCTAGAACTTTCAAATATTTATTTGTATTATTTTAAAGTTGAGTGAATCCTGATTTAAATTCCCATAAAATGTGACAGCATTGTACTACAGAGGAAGTCCTTGCTTTGCCAAGCTTTTTTCAATATTAGGATAGGTTTATTAAATAAAGAATTGGTTTACTGATAACAAAAAATATACAGTCTATAAAGCACTAAGAAATTTAAATGCCTAAATCATAGTAAATAGATGGCAATTCCACATCCAGGACAACAGAATGCTTGAAGGAGACTGCTACAGAGTAGACTCCCATCTTAGAGAAGGGATCAATTAAATAACACCAGTTTCCCAACAGCACAATTCAAATTTCAGTGAGGATAGCATATTAAGTGTGAGTAATTGCAAAAAGTACAGACTTCTGTAATAACAGGCACTCATTGTTCCTTGGATAGACTGAAAGAAGAACATTTCCCTATACAACAGGCTTTATCAACTTGAGCTATCTTGACTAGTACTAAGTGCATCACTGTACTTAGCACCCCATCCATTTTGGCTCTGTAAGCCTTGAATATTTCTGTACATCTGTGTCCTCTGGGTTCTTGGTCCTTTTTCAAGGCCTTTTGGTGTACTTCTCATTTGAATCCAACAACAGCCTCAACAATCTGTCTGCCTTCCATGGTGCAGTTGCAATGAAAGTCTGATGCTCTGTTTTGAATTTTGCAGTTGAAGAGGAAATTCTGCACATCTCACTAGAGCAAGACCAGGGCAAGCAATGGAGCTTGGCCATGAATACTTCACCTCTCTCAGGACTCAGCATCATGGAGACTTCAGAGGACAGGCATCAAAGCAGCTCAATGTGCACATTCTTCTGGCCCATGGGAGCCTTTGATTACACATCTGCTTTTACTAACATTTGATTATATAGCTCATGGGCATTGACTTCTGTGGACATTGAGAAGTTTCAGGTATTTCCACCTCTTGAGTGTGTATTCTCACAAGTCATCCTTCACGGTATCCACACATGTCCCATTCTGGTATCCAAGCTGCTAAGCATCTCCTCATGTAGGTCAGGCCTGGGAGGCCCTCCTTGGGAACTCCCATACCAGGCCTTGCACTTAGTGAGACTAGGTCACTGTTCTTTCATCCTGATGGCCTTTGGAATTTCCCTTCAGATCCACAGACTCCACATCTCCACACTCATCTGTACACATCTGTACCAAGAGGATGCTGGAATTTGCATGGTCTAATGTATTTTTAACCTCATCCATTGTAGGTTTCATTCCCATATGCTCTGTTACTTTTCTTTGCTGTCTTTCAAATTGTTCTTTATGCTAATCCATTATCTTAATATCCTTTATTTCTTTTGTCATATTTTTCAACGCCTTGAAATTATATAGAAGAATTGTGTAATTATCATTAATTAGCTGTCATAAATATTGTGTTTCATCAGAACTTTTGATTTGTTCCTTGGTTGGGCCATTTTTCCTGTTTCTTAGTATGGCTTGTAATTTTTTGCTGATGTCTAGACATCTGATTTTGTTGGTGAATTTATTCTTATGGTCAATTTCTCTCTCTTATCTAGTGGTTTTGTTTCACAGATCTTCATTGATTTTTTGGTTCAATTTATTCTAAGCCTTTAAAGTTTTCCAGCTTAAGTTATCAAAATGGGGCCTGGATCCCACTAGTAGGACACAGTTCCAATCCAAGCTATCTGGAAAGAAATACTCCAAATAGTATTGTTTCTCCTTGCAATTTCCTGACCTGACAGCAGATGAAGCTCTTTGGCAAACCTTACCATGAAAGTGTCTTTTTCAACCTCCACTTGACCATGATTCAGGTCTGGCCAGAGTGAAGTTTTAAATTGTGCTCTGCTGGCCAAATTCTCTGAAGAAAAACCACTCTCTGCACTCTGCTGCTTAAGGAAGATGTCTGATTCCTTGCCAGTTGGCTGCAGTTAGCAATAGGTTTTATCTAGGATACTCAGCTTGAAGTTGGGGAATGGGTGTCAAGCCCATCCATGGGGGCTAGTAACTTAGGGTTTTCATTTTGAGTTCTTTGTCTCTCAATCCCTCACCCTCCTGGACAATGCACAGCACTCTCCTGTTTGGTAGATCCCCAAAGCAGTTCCTTTTGAGAGCTTTCTGTCCTTCCTCCAATGTTTTGGTGACAGTTGAGGTATGCATACCTACTCCAATGCCATCTTCCCAGATGTTCCCTCTGATCTTCATCTTCTTTAATTTTCTCAGTGTTTATGTCTTCCAATTTGGGGTAGATATTTGTCATTTATTTTCTCTCTCATATCCTAAAAATAAACAATAATTTTAGCAATTCATTTATATCCACATTCACAGATAATATGATCCAACCGTGGTAACATGTCAATTACCTAATTGATACAATTAAATCATCTCAAAATTCCAAACAACTTTCTAGAGGAATATCAGAACCCAGTTCTAAAATTACATGTAAGAAATAAGCTCAAGTATAGTGTCATTGAATTACAAGCTCTAGCTGTCAAATGGGGTCTTTTCTCCACCTGGGGCACTTTGGATCATTGTGTTCAGGGTCTGGCAGGCAACAATAGGAGGTAACATCTCGGAAGGTTAATTCACCCTGATCATCAGGCCAAGAAGGAGTCAGGTGCTTTGTTATATATTAGAGGGAAGGAGGAGTATTAGCATCCACATGATTTATTTGGACATCTCTTAATAGTCCCTCTCCAATTATGTTAATAAATAGACAAGGGCAAACCCTTTCTGAGATGGGCATGGTGACTATGATATTGGACACTACAGAGCTCATAGTCTGAGAGTTAAGGGAGGGGGGAGTGCCTAACACTGGAGTGACTACTTTGCCATGTGTGATGGTGATGCTAGTCCATCATAAGTATTGGTCTTTTTCTTGTGAATCACTCTTTTATGAAGTTCAAGTTTCTGCACTACATCAGGATCTCTGAAGCTCTTGACAACAAAGCAGACTTCTAATGTCCACCCAAAACATAGAAGAGGGATCACTCAATGAGCATTCTCATTTCCACATTCTACAGGGGATTCCTAACCTGTGAGAACTGTGGTGGTGTTAGGAGCCCCGGAAGTTGTGTGATGCTGATGGGTCTTTCTCTCTGTTGTGTTTAGCTTTTTTCTCTCTTTTGTCTTCCTAAGTTCCCTTATTTAAAAAAATATATAATTTTTTTACATTTAAAAAATATATACATACATTTTACACACAAAAAAATAGGGATTCCCATATGCTCCACTCCCCACACCTCCTGCACCCTTCTGCAGAAACATTTTTCATTTGTGTGGCACATTCATTGCAATTGATAATGCATCCTGGGACTTTGCTATTAAGCATGGATCATAGTTCACATATTCCACTTCTGGGTATATATACAGAAGAACTGAAAGCAAAGACACAAATCTATATATGCACACCAATGTACATAGTGGCATTATTCACTATTGCCAAAAGTTGGAATCAACCAAAATGCCCATCAACAGATGGATGGATAAACAAAATGAGTTACATACATACAATGGAAAATTACTTAGCTGTAAGAAGGAATACAGTGCTAACACATAGGATAACATGGATGAATCTTGAGGACCTTATGGTGTTTTAGTTTTAATTGCAACACAGTCTGTATCATGGAATTACCATCCCATTTAAAAATTTTTAAAGAGGGACAAAGGATTAAACCAGGACCTCATATGTGGGAAGCAAGTGCTCAAATCAATGAGCTACACTTGCTCCCTGTAATCACATTTTAATCTCCAGCCATCCTCTGAGGATCCCTTAATATCTCCATTTTCTGACACATCCTGAGTCACACAGATTTCAGGGGCAGTTAAGAGTTCAGACCCTGGAGTCTTTCCTGGATCCACATCCTATAGCTGTATCCCACTAGCCAGGACATCTTGAACAAATTATGTGGCTTCAACATTTACCATAAAACAGACTTCTTAAGAAGTGTTGGCACTTCTTTTAGTAGATATCCAGTAACCCATTTGACCACAATTCTCAGTTCATAGCGATTGAGTCTCCATCTTCACCCACTGTGATCCAGTAAGGGGAGCCTCCAGGTAGAAGGAAAGGGGTAGCAGAATCAAAGACCTTAGCAAAGGGTCCTGCTTTTTCCTAGGTACCTATGATACAGAGACAAGGCCTAAGGATACCAATGGGACTACTTCATGTAGAGGTCTGATTCCTGTTCATCATACATAATAGCAGAGGCTGGGAAATGATACTTGTGAGTGGAAACTTGTCCCCAATTTGTTTTTACTTGGTCAGCTCTGTCCCTTTCTTCATCCTGAGACCAAGCTCCTCTTGAGGTCCAGTCCCATGAAATCTGAAGAGTAGTGTAGGAGAGAAGGGGACTGGATGTCAGATCCTCTCCTGAAGGGGGAATGGGCTTTCTCTGACATTTGGTGCCCCTTAAGCTCCAAACATGGCTCATAAGTAAATCATGCAGGGTTGGGGGCTCTGAAGGAGAAGGGGCTACACTGTGGCAGTATCCTTTGGAGGAGCAGTGGGTTTGTCTTTCATGAAGCTATGTTTACAGACAAGGCAAAGTGCTCTTATTCAGATTGTGTGTTTATGAGGCACTGGACATAGTGATAAGCCTTCTACAATCCATCCCTTGGTTGTGAAGATTAAAGAGTCTAAAAATGCTTCTTTGACCAGCATCTTAGCTGAAAGAAAATATGTTTAACCTCAGAAATATTGGAGCATCTGACAGGTTCAGAGTGTGGATTGTTTGAATTTTAATCAGTCCCAGATCCCCTTGTGGAATATAAGGGTAGCTGTCAGAAACGACCCAGAAATACAGCCCTTGATTTTCCCCATCTAGGCTTCTATCAGGATTAGTGGGTGGTTGGGAAGTGGGATGTCTTGATCTAAGGAATAAATTGAAGAGGAGTGGGATTCTTCCTGGTACAGACTGAGATGGCTGGGATGTGAAATACCCAACAATCTTTTTCCTCCTCTCCTATACAGACTTCCATACTAGCATCTTATGGACACTGGCCCACACCAGTGGATTAGGTATGGGGGTGTCCTTCCTGAATCCACCATTCTGACCAGTGGATGGGCATAGAGGCTGGACAGAGAACAAGACCTCCTTGAGTGTTTGGCAAAGCATTATGATTGGGCCAAGGGAATGACAGGGACTGGAGGAAGGAATGCTGTGCTTTTGTCACCATATCAGACTGTGACCCAGTACCAATACCTGGAGTAGACATAGAGGCATCCAGAGAGTCAGAGGGAGGTGTGGGATGAGATGCAAGAGGGAGGAAAGCCCTAGCTGCACAATGGTCATGGACCTATGCAGCAACCTTGGTTTCTCTTTTTATTAATCCACATGTCCCTCACTGTGTCACTCACTTTCTAATTTTTCCCTGTTCCCTTCTAGGCTCCAGTTGATCCCACTGTGTACAATTTTTAAAAAAATAGCCAACACCTCTAGAGGGAATCATAAGTAAATAAGGATACTTGCAGAGTGAGGGTGGCAGACTGTGGTGATGACTTAGGGTTGGAAAGGTCAAGATTACATGAACATTTGGCTGAGGAAGCTCTCATAAGTTATCACCCTTTCTATCCTGCAATGAGCAAAGCTAAAACCTCAAAATAAAGTTCTTAGAGAAACATCACCAATCTTTTCATCTTCCCAAACACCAGAGTAAGGGGTTGTACAGTCCCTGAGTAAGAAACAAAAGAGACACTAAACTGAAGGAAAACATAATTCAAAGTTCTGATTACTGAATAATATAATTTTAAGTTTGACAAAGGGATGCATTGTGCCATACATTATGCGTGATGCAAATTTTTCTGACCTTCTTAGATGGGATTTTCATCAGATTCCAAGAGCTGCAAGTGACTCCAGTAATTCACTTGTTTTGAAGGTGGGAGAACCATAACTCCCCTATAGACTGAAGCACCTGGGACCACATATTGATTCCTGCTAAGTACTTTCCCTTTAACTAAAAACAATACACTCATTATGGTCTCAACAAATTCCAATGGAATGAAAGACATTTTGGATACGTTTAAGGGCTATGAAACTAAAATGAGACTTACAATAGCCAAAAAGTAACATTTGATCCAGCAAGGAATCTGCAGGAAGTCCAGTTGCTGGCTGACCCCATGTCAAACAGAGCTTCTGAAAGACAGGATGGTAGGCAGACCAAAAATGACCCCCCAAGGTCCCTGCTGCCTGGGATTCACACCCTAGTGTAATGCATTCCCCTTGACTGAGGGCTGGACCTAGTAAATAGCTTCTAATGTATAAAATGCAGGAAAAGTAATGCTAATAACTTCCTAGGTTGGGTTACAAAAGATTGAATTCCAAGTTACTAGCATATTCAATTGCCTTCTCAGTTTGTAAGATTTGATGATGGGAACATCCATGTGGAATGGCCCAGTTGGAAAGGAAATGAGAATTACACCAGCCAAAATCTATGGACCAAGTTCCTCTGCCCAAAATTTCCTGTAAGAGAAACTAAATGTTGCAAAACACCAGATGAAACAGCTTGGAATTAGATCCTCCTCAAGCCAATCCTTCAGATGTGACCACAGTTCCTTTAACACACCTCTCTGCTAACACACTGAATTTATCTTTGTGTTTCTACTATATAAATGCTAACACAATGTGTAATTAAACAGTTATTTGGATGTTTAGATATTAAAGTCAGGAAGGGAAGGACATGTATTTTTTCTCACAACTGCATATCCAACTACTGGCAAAATGCCTGTCAGTGCTCAATGGCATCTGAGAAATAAATTTTAAACATCATTACATTTGAATATAAAGACATACTTACATTTGTATGCAAAGATGAAGGAACATATAATAAAACAGTAATATTGAAGTTCATTACAAAAGTTAGCTACTAAAATACTGCAGCATGATTTTTTTTTTAATTTCAGAAGACTATTAAAATAGGAAAATTGAGATATTCCCTTTGGAAACAAATGTCTCTAACCTAAATTTAAATATATTGCTTAATTTTTCTTTATAAGTAATTTCTTTTTATTTCTCTAAGGAGATGTCCTAAGACCTTTAAATTTTAGATTAATAAATAGTTGAAACATTATTTCAAATCAGTATATAATCAGATTATATACTGTCTATACTCAAATTAGTAATATAACTGGATAATTCATTCCTTTGAATGCCTAATATTTGACACTTGTAGGGCTTTACAGTCTATGACATCAGTTAATTCTGAGTTGAAGAGATAGGTGTTCTATTTATTTTTATTCCTTGATAGTAAAGTATATGCACACTAGATGCATGAAAAATACCTTTCCATTAAATATGTATTGGCAGCATAACTATATGTACTTATATGGAGCAACACTGATGCTCCCAACCTGAGAGAGTGTTGGTAGTTTTGCAAGTGTTCAGCAGAACTGATCCTCTTTCTGGAAATTCTCTACAGTATTGCCCCCTTTCCCAAAGCCAGAATCCACAAAACACTGTGACCTCTGGGAAAAGGAATGAAGGTTGCTTTGGGATATTTTAGTGAAATTACAGAATGAAAAAATATAACCTATGTTCATTATCTGTATATACATGTTTTACATATTTAGAGGGACATTTTTCTTTAGCTATACTTTGTTTAGATTTTTTCTTCACAGTCATTCAAGGTAAACAGGGTGCCTTCTTTTTATGCCTGGCTAATGAAATGATTAACAGCATAAAGAGGCACTATCAATATTGATTTTTCTAGAGGAAGAAAGAAGCTTTGACAATGAAGTGTCCATGAAGCAATGAATGAATAAATAAAAAAGTGGTATAAACTGTGGTATGTCTGTACAATGGAATATTATTCAGCTGTGAAAAGGAACAAAATCCTGATACATGTTACATGGATGAAACTTGAAGACATCACTTGTTGAGTGAAATAAGACAAGCACAAAAAAGACAAATACTGTATAACCTCCCTGATTTGAAACAATTAGAATAAGAAAATTCATAGAGTTACAATCTGGAATATAGGTTATCAGGGGTGGGATAGGGATTGGGAATGGGAAGTTAAGTATTAAAACATATAGGGTTCCTATTTAGAATGATGAAAATATTTTGGTAAACCATGGGCATATATTAATAGCACAATTATAAAAATACACTATCACAAATTGTAACAAATATTCCACACCAATGAAAGTTGTTGGTGGGTGGTATATGGAAACCTTCTATTTTTTGCTTGATAGTAAACCCATAGTAAACCCACAACTTCTCTAGTAAAATAAAGAAAGAAGCTCTGAGCTCTGGAATGTGGTTATAGCATCCTCAATAAGGACCAAGTTTCTCTGGATTTTCTGTCTCTTTGAGTTCAGGTAAATACTGTTAAGAATTTTCCCCAGGAAAGATGGACCCTTTTTATTTTATAAATGAATTTTAATCTGAAGAAAATTATGTGATGTCACTGCAGACATTTAAGGACAGGCTAAGGGAAGATTTGGTTATTGAGAAGGAATTCCTCTGAAATTAACTCATATGAAATGGGCAGAGGGGAACCACTCTTATTTTAAGATCCTGGGGTCTATTTTTCTGCACTTAGTTCCATGGAGAAGATGGGAGGTAATGAAATCAATGAATAAATAAACATAAAATGACAAAATACAGGTATTCCCTGAAGATGAAGTAGTGTTCTGTTGAAGAGAACTTGGCCAGAGAAGGGAAAGGGATAGGTGTGATTTAGATAAAGGAGGAATTCAGAAGGAATAACATTTAAACTGACAATGAAAGAAAATGAATCAGGGGTGGGCATATGTGTATGTGAGATTGGGAGGTGATGAAGGATGATAATATTACTCAGTGCAAAGACAATAACATGCTCCATTGGCTTTCTGTAGTGCTGAAAGGGGGTTTCAAGAATTAACTCCTGGATGCCTAATGGGGCCTTTAATTAAGATTTGGAAAAGATATAATTTTCACTTGTTTGGAGTAAGGTAGTGCCTTCAATTTGAGATATTTCAATTTAGGTCCAGTAACTCTTGGGGAAAAAGAAATAAAAACAAAATCATCTCACAACCCAGAAAACCTCTCTCCAAAGATAGAAGAAAAAGAAAAACAATTTTATCATTGAATAAACATTAAAGCAAAATGTGATGCATGATGGGCAATGTACAAAGAGTTTCAAAGATGGAAAGAATCTCAAGATTTTGTATGTGACTAAGCAGATATAACCCATTTCATAAATAGTCTCAAGTTGTTTCTCATATCTTCATGACCAGAGATAGGTTTACATTTGGAGTCAGGAACAAAACCCCAAATCCCCCACCTCCAGAAGTTATGTTCATCTCTTATCAGGAAATTGTGAGAAATTTTCTTTGATTACATTTCAAAGAAATGGTTTCCTTCCTTTCTTACCTTGTGTGGTAAAATTTGCAAGAGACTCATTTAAACTTGTACACACATTTCAAAAATACAAAGAAAGTGGTATTACAACTATGGGTTTTCTAAAGTAAATACTCAGAGAGATGGAAGGGAGAAGGTTTTCTCTTCCCTTATGTTCAATGGGGATTTTATCATTTTTAAATTTGCTTTTGCCCTTACATAACACCAAGCATACAGAAGTAAAACACACACACACACACACACACACACACACACAAATGAGACCCAGATGATAGTATGGCCACTGTCACTGTGGGGACAGAAATGAAGGAAATGTCATTAATCAAAAAAATGGGTCAAATAGTAGTACAGTGTATGAAATGAAGAAAGAAGAGAAGCTAGAATTGACTACTGAGATGTTTAAATAATGCTATTTGAGGAGTGCTTTCGTGTCTTTGGTTGCTCAAGCAAACACCATGCAAAGGGTTTGCTTAAAAAATGGGAATGTTTTAGGGTAAGAGAAAATCCAGTTCAAGCCATCATCATGGGGATGCTTTCTCCTATAAGACTGGCATTCTGGGCTTCACTTCTGGTGATCCTTGGCCCTTAGGTTGTCACATGTCAAGGCACATTGCAGCATCTCCTGGTCTCTCCCTTCTCTTCCAGTTCTGTTGATGTTCAACTTCTGGATGTCCCTTCTGTGGCTTTCTTTCTGTCTGATTTTCATTCTCTTACAAAGGACTCCTGTAATAGGATTAAGACCCATCCTGATTGAGCTGGGCCAAAGCCCAACAGAAGTACTCTCATCAAAAGATTCTTATGGGGAGCAGATGTGGCTTAGGTGGTTGAGCACATGGGAGGTCCCAGATTTGGTCCTGGTGCCTCCTAAAGAGAAAAACCCAGACAATTAAATGAAAAAAAAAACAACTCAGGGAAGCCAGTGTGGCTCAGTGGTTGGGTGCCAGCTTCCCACATGGGAAGTCCAGGGTTCAATCCCTGGCCACAGTATCCCCCCCCCTCCAAATTTTCTCCTATCCTGGCAGGAAAATCTGTTGTCACTAAGAGGACAGAAATATAAATAACAGGCAAAGCAACAAGCTTTGGTAAAGGCACAACAACTAGCCCCTTAGGAGTAAGGAATGGTCCCAATGTGAATGTAGTGAGAGGGCTCACAGGAGATGGGTCCTTCATTTATCTGTAAAGTTGTAAACTGTGACCTTCTGTCAAGATTTATTTGAGAATTAATGATCATAGTAACAATCTAATATTTAAGTGAAATGTTCTAAGCATTCACTTAGAAGAGTGAAATGTTCTAAGCACCTCAGTGTCTCTGATGTGGACACTGTTACTATCAATCCCAATTTCTGAAGAGTAAATGGAGGGACAGTGACTTGTCTTTAGTGGTTCATCTAAGAAGGGACAGAGCTAGTGTTGAACTCCAGGCAATGCAGGTGTAATTACTGAGTTGTATAGCATTATGCCAGGCAGAGCCTTCCCATAATTTCCCTTATTACTGGGTCAGGAGGACCCTTGAGAGAAACATCTAGGCATGACTTAGGTGGTCCAGTTAGCCTCACATACACATGGAGGCTGAAAATTTCAACTTCCTTCTTTGCATCAATAGAAGTGATCTTTTTTTTATACTCATCTTAAAAAGGTAAACACTCCTGTTATAAACATTATTCACTTGCTTTTATTTCAAAGTACATACACATATATATTTATACACATATATTTATTCACTCATATATTGATTGATAGATTCATATACACAGTACACACATATATGAATGCATATATACATATAATATATATTAATTTTTTCAACTTCCCACATAGTTCTTCAGTGTGAGCTCTGTCCAATGCTCTGTAAAATCAGCTATGAAGAGTAATTATCAAGCTGCCACGGACAGGGCAAAGCCGCCACGGGCAGGGCAGGTCGCCCGCGAATGGAACGCAGCCAGCCACCCGCAAACTGAAGCAAGAGCCGGCCGTGAATAGAAGCAGAAGCCGCCCACAAGCGGGGAAAGCCACGCCTGTGCAGTGACCAAGTCTCGGCGCATCGCCGCAATGGGGGGGAAGGGGAGATATGTAATAAAATGAATAAATCTTTAAAAAAAAAGAGTAATTATCAAAAACAATCTTGAGCCTTCATACCACAAGGAAGAGCACAGAGTTGGTCTCTGAGTTACAGTATAAAATGCCTTACCTTAAGTTTAGCCACACCCCTAGTGGCTCAGATCTGAAAGCAGTGGTGGTGTTTTCAAAGTGCATTCATATTGTACATTCAGTATATCCTGTACATTATGGAACATGCAGGTGCTCCTGATTTGGAAAACACAAATAACTTTGGAATAATCTGTTCCAAAATCTATGACATTGATGTATATAAAATCATAGCTGGCATCCTACCTTCCCTTCTCTCTGACTTGGGGACCTGCAGGACCATAGTTTTTTGGCCCCTTATCTGGCCTTTTTCTAGGGTCCCAGGTTGCAGAACATGGGGTTTCCATATCTCCTTCATCCTGCAATGCCCATTCTCACCTCAGCCTCCCCAGCATTTTTCTCAAACTCAGAGTATAAAGATCCCTAAGTAGATCCATAAGTAGAATTATATGGGAGGGCTTTACCACAATATGTCAATATGTCAGGTTAACAGCAGTAGGGGATCTGAGAACATTCAACAATCAGGGCTATCCAGTCCCTCATTTTTCCTAACCTAGAAAACACCACCAAACATTTGAGAATCTCTATGTTCGGGGAGAAAATTTACTTTGTTTTCCTTGCAAATGGCCAACTCAAAGGGATGCTAAATCTCAGAATCCTCAGGATTAGGGAATGAAATATGGACAAAAGTAGACTCACTGGCATTCTACTATAGCCTTTTGTGATTCTATCAATGGAAGAACTTTTTTCATTGATGTGGAGGCACCAGCCACTGGAGGTTCTGAGGGGAGGGAGAGGGTAAAACAGGTGTAATATGGGGCATTTTCAGGACTTGAGAATTGTCCTGAAAGACATTACAATGACAGATACAAGCCATAACCTACAAAATTGTGTGGGAGAGATTGTCAACTACAATGTAAACTATAATTCACACTTAGTGGCAATTGTCCCAAATGTGTTCATCAGTTGTAATGAATGTACTACATGACTGAAGGAGATTATTATTGTGGGAAAAAGTGTGTGTGGGGGGTTAGGGACTGGGACACATGGGACTCCCTTATATTTTTTATGAAACATTTATGTAAGCTAAGTACCTTTTTAAAAAATATAAAAATATATATTTAAAAAAAGGATACTAAACAGATCATCTTGACAATATAGAGTTCACAGTTAAAAGGCAGGAGTAGAGAGATAAGGACCAAGCCAAGTAGAATATGTTTTTGAACCCTGGGTTATGGCTCCAACATTCCCCTGCTGTAACACTGCTATATATAAGGTTTTTCTAATTAGTTTTCAATTTAAATGAGTCATTCCCACTCTCCCAGATGTTTCCCTAATGATGTCTAATTTCACACCCCTATAGCAGTAACATAGAGAAGTGATTTCATTTGCCTTGTCACTGCTACAAAATGGAAGATGGAAAACCATGGTTGAACCACACAAATCACAACTCTGAAGAAGAATTGTGGCAAAATGAGTTGAGATAGGACTCTGATTTTGCAAATTGTTACTTTGAGACTTGCTCACAGGGAATTTAAATTCAGAATAGACCATAAAAGAGTTAAAAGGTAGCACAGGTCTTCTGACCTTCTTTACTTGGTTCCCACAGGAACCTCAAAGTAGCCTTCTGAGTTTTCCTCTTCTTTATTTAAAGAAGGTGACAGAGATGCAGAGAGAGAGCTTAAGACACACACTAGACACAGTGACAGGTGGAGACCAATACTTAAGCATCTCAGATCCTAAGACAGTTGATCACACCTTGTAGGTTGTGGACATTAGATATGCCAATGTGCTTAGGGTGGAGCAGATACTATGATATAGTCTTTAAGGAAAGTAATTTGTTTTTTTCAGTGTAAAATAAGCTTTGGAATTCCAATTATCTTGTTAATTTTTCACTCCCTAGGGAGTGTTAGTATGCTCTATATGCCACAAAAATCACAAAGTAATGAGAATATAAAACAAAAAGTTTTCTTTATTTACATCATAGAACACATCCCTCACCCCCCACCAACACACACACACAATGAATAACTCGCAGGGATTCCTGGAGGCAGGTTCCAAGGAGCTATCTGTGGAGGAGGGGACTCAGTCACACCCTGTACTTAAGCAATCCCCTTTCTGGGCTTCTGTGGCCCCTGCAGCTCTGTGCACCCTGGGCTAGAAAGAGTGGGCTGGGCCTCCCATGCTCCCAGCTGGAAATGTCCTCCTAGACAGAGTAACCTCCTTGAGCCCCAACAAATACACCAAGCTGTCACTCTCTCCTGACTAGACAGGACAGAACATTGGTGCAATGAAGATGGAAAGGACTGTGGCTCAGCAGGGTTCCCATGGGGAGTCACATGGGAGGTCATGGACACATTTTGTGCTGCACTAGGAGATTTGTCCTGGGGTTGTCCATGTGGGTGGGGGTGGGGTCAAAGCCTGGGTCCAGGCCTGGTGTGAGCAAGAGAGTCTGGGCACAGGGTGGAGACTCACCCACTCCTGCTTTCTCTGGGGGTTCTTTCTGAACCTTCAGTGTTGACTGTGCTGAGGACTCCTCTGCAGCCAGGCTCATCCTCCTGGAACTGAATACCCTGGACATAATCTCAGTGACTTAGCCAGTGGGTGGGGAAGGGGCACATCTTCACCACTAGGTGAGCCTGAAGCATCCTCCTTTGGGAACCTCTGGCCAGGAGAGGGAACCAAACCACCTTTTCTAACTGAACCATGATGGAAAAACCTCCTAGTTCTTCCCCAGGGATAGAGGGTAGGTCCAGAGTGAGGTGGAAATGCTTCATTCCTGTGAGACCCACGAAGAGCATGTCTGGCTCTGGGACTCTTCCGGCACATCCATGAGAGTAATCAGCTTCCTCTTCATGCCTATGGCTGAGGAGGGACCTTTGTCATGGTTTCTCCAAGGTGTTTTTCTAAAAACTTCATTTTTTTGCACTATTGCTAGAAACTGGTTTATTCTCTACTTTGCCAAGCTATATTTTAGTAAATATTGGTTCATTGAGGGCTTTGCCAGCTTGAAATCTGACATGCTGTAGGACTTTTTACAGATTCAGGACTCTTGCTGGAGACAACCTTGATAGACTCAGGGAGTGGGGGAGGCATTTACACTACTGAAAGGAATATGCAAAATATTGCAACCCTCCAGTGGAGAAGTTGATGACAGAGCCATAGTGGAACCATAGGTGAAAGGGAAATTGGTGCCCCATGTATATACTTTTATTAAAATTTTAATGGTTAATTTTCCCTGCACATTTACATAGATTTAAAAAAGAGGTGAAGAAATTATAAGTACGGGTAATACAAATCCCAACGTTAATTTTGAATGTTTAAACATTTCTCAAAATCCAAAATTTATAATAGTTTTACTTTTCTGGCTTTACTAAACGCAAACTTGGCAATGATATTTTTGACAGGCACTTCTTAATTGATATTGCCACATTGTACAATTTCTCATGACCCAGTGATGATTTTATTTTTAAGGTCAGCTTACTGAAATGTCTTTTGTTTCACTGTGACTGATATTGTTTAAAATATACATAGATAGATCAATAGAGGTGATACTTGTACAACATCAGAATGTACTAAATGTTGTTGAAGTGTACACTTTAAAATGGTTAATTTTACTTTAAGTGAATTTTACCTTAACAAGATATGTATGCCACTTCCCAATTAGGATAAATTTGTAATTAGTAAAATTTGTGCATTAAGAGAAATCAGTTTTTGAAGATGGAAACATAATGGTGATTTTTGATAATTTCATTCAAAATTTCTCCAGGTTATAAATTATCAATTTAAGAGCCATATGAGAGACTGTTTTTCTTAATTCAGATGTATTCATTCAAAGTAAATTTCTCCTGTTCAAAATTCAAAATCTGAAATTTTGTGTATATCTGTGGAAAAGTGAAATTAGGATGTATATAATCTCATTTTTATATGCCTCTTTCTTGTAACAGTAATTATATTCATCGGGTGATGAACCATTTTCAAATTCTTTACTTTTCTCTTTGTCTACTTTCAAATTTGAAAATATATTCATATGCATCATTATAATTTATATTAAACAAATACACTTCAAAGGGATAGGACTTCTAATAACCATCCACCCTTATTTATTGTCAGGAATTTTGGTGAGCTTTACAACTAATTTCACTTTAGTCTATATTATCTCACACTCAATAAATTGAATCAATATTTGTAATCTATTTGCATGAAGAGATTTTTTATTTCATCATAGTATATTTCTTAATCTTATACCATATATGCATTAGATATAGTTGATATTATATATACATTCAATAAGTGTTAATTTGTGCATGAAGTGCCCTGATTACATTTGCTCCTCTTCTGCTTGTCACATAAAGGTAAATCTCCTGCATTTTATATCTCCCAGCCATTCTCTGCCTTGCAAATCTCCACATGATCAAGTCATTACCTCATGCCCCCAAGGACATTAAGATCTCCCAAGGGGCCAGCTGGATAGCCCAGTGGATAGGGCACCAGCATACCACATGGGAGGCCCCAGGTTTGGTTCCCAGGGACCTCTCCTAGCGGGCAGACTGCCTTGAGAATGGCAAGCCACCATGGGTGGGCCAGAGCCACTGTGGGCAGGGCAAACAGCTGCCATGGACAGGGCAAAAGCTGCCACAGGCAGGGTAGGTCACGCATGAATGGAGCACAGCCAGCCCCGCGAACTGAGAGCCAGCCATGAATGGAAGCAGAAGTCGCCCACAAGCGGGGAAAGCCATGCCTGTGCAGTGACCAGTCTCAGTGTGTCACTGCAGTGGGGGGGGAGGGGAGATATGCAATAAATTAAATAAATCTTTAAAAAAAAAAAGATCTCCCAAAAGTCTCTCCCAAAAGATTCTGGAATAGCAGGACCCAG
>PVKH010008800.1:0-19234 GCA_004027955.1 Chaetophractus vellerosus | reverse complement strand
CACAATAGAAAGCTGAAGGTAGAAAGATGAAGGAAGTAGAGGAGATAGTGTCGGTAAACACAGTCACTATACACAGAGGATGGAAAGTCAAGGATAAAGAAGGCCAGCAAATAAGAAAAAAGCTATCAGCACCTAATTAAAAAGGAAACAAAAAAAAAACACAAAACCCAAACAAACAAAACAAAACAAAACAAAACAAAAAAAAAGGTAAACCACATTCCTTTTGGGGTCTTTTCGAGCCTCTCAGCCTGTGTTCATTAATCAATTGCCTTGCAACCTTCTCTCTGCAGTCTTTGAGGCAGAATTTAGCAATTAAAGCAGGTCTATATGTTTCTATTTATTTTTTTATGTAATTAGGGACCTTAAAGAACTCCTCTTCTAGACCACCCCCTCCTATGAGGGGACTCCAAATAGGTTCATGGAAAGTTGTCTATTATTTCCCTCTGTCTATCTTCTCTGGGCAAGCTGTGTCACTCTGCCTGGAACTTTTAATAGGCCAGAACTTACCTTTGCTGGCCCTTGTGTCTGCACCCCCAGTAGATAAGCAGCACTGAGCACCGTTTCCTGCTGGCTGATTTTTCCTTTGTAGACTACTTGTGGGTTCTGGCAACCAAACCCACAGAAACCCTCTCCACCCTCGTCAGACCCTCCCAATTTTGGGGCCCACCACCCCCCTCACAGGTCCGCCAGTGAGGCTGTGAACCTCCCTGCCCCCTCTCCCAGGGATGGAAACCCCCCCTGTGTTTCCTGCTGGGACCAAAAGAACCCACGATTTTATGCTGTTTGGGTCAACTCACACTCCAGCCACTTTCAGACCAATGGAGCCAATATTCCTGTGCCCCAAGCTCCCTGCAAAGACCACGCTTCTCCATTCCTGGTCCCAATCAGCCACCCCCTAACTTAAAGCTGGTGAGTGCAAACCTAAACCATCGGCACCATCTTGATATCCTGCCATTGACTTTAATGACCGTATGAGTCACACCTTTTGAGCAACACAAATTGATGTCGTAAGTGACAATCATTGGATGCCCCATATCTTTGTCCCCTCCAACCCTGTTTAAATATTAACATTGGAAATCATGGTAGTATAAACTATTGTAAGTCCCTAAAGGAATATGCTGAAGGTTACCTTACCCAGGTAAGATAAGCTTTCTGGGAGCCTGACCAAGAGGAATGCCACTGCCACAACCTAGAACCTGGAGACTTGGTCCATTGGAAATGCCATCAAAGGAAGTCAGCCTTCCAGCCATGGTGGAAATCCAAATGGAGAAATCAAAAGGCATTTAAGGAAAACTGGGATTATGATAGAAATTTACAAACTTTGAAGCTGCAGGGTGACCCATTGCTTCCCTCTTCTCCAATACCTAACATCACCAAAACTGTTCAATTTGAATGCAGAAATTTATGTTAACTATCCTCTCACTTTAAATTATTTCTATCTTCAAAATCCTTACCTAAAATCCTATCATTTGTATCATAGATTCTGGCAATAGTCTTCTATCCTTGCATCCAGTCTTATCCCTTTACATTGTTACAAGATATAATCAGCCAGTGGTTTTCCTTGACTAATACTTTAGGATGGCCTCCATGGGCTTGCATGATTTGGCTCCTTTTCACTTCACAAAGTACTTCACCCATGCCCACCTTCTAGCTATCTCTCAGTATTTTGCCATGACAAGCTCTTTGCCAACTAGAGCCCTTGAAACCTTTTCCTTGTTTTCTAGATAATTCCTACTCGTTCTTTTGGCCACCACATAAATGTTTCTAACCTAACATTTCTCCTTAAATGTTTCTGAACCCACAATCTCTTTTCATTTAATTCATAATATATTCTATATAGGAATACTTACATAAAGCCATGATAAGATGGTGCCTAAAAGGATGGGTAGAGATCCTCTATTCAAGTCTCATCTCTTCCAGTTATTTAGCTTTTGATCCTAGGCAAAATACATAACACATCTGGGCTGAGTTTTCTCACCTGTAGAAATGGGGAACATAAAAAGTCCTATAGTTGGGGTGAAGTTTAAATGCATTATAATGCAAGGTTCTTCAAACAACATTTGAATATAATCTGCCTCAATAATCAATAGTTAATCACAATAATCATAATAAGAAACTGTAACCATGTACCCCATTGATAAATCTTTTATATTCTCATACTCCAATCACTAGTGTATACGCTTTAAGAAAGAAGACAGTGATGTCTACTACTCTTCACTCTATTCCTAAAGCCTAAAGCAGTCCCACAAATTCACAAATTTATATATATATATATATATATATATATATATATATATAGAGAGAGAGAGAGAGAGAGAGAGAGAGAGATTTTACAATGTTATTCCTTAGCATTGTCTTTATATTAAAAACTTTAGACTGATGCCATGGGAAATTACCTGACAGGGATGATAGATGCGGCTGACAAATAGAATAGACACTTTTTTCCATGCAGTAGCAAATAACCCATTTATTTAGTTTGTTGAAAAAATAACTGATTAGTAACAGTTCCTACTTAAAGGACAAATAAACTCAAAATTCTTCAGTAGTATGATAAAGGTGCAGCTTTCTTGGCAAAAAAAGCCTATCAGAAACATTTAACATTTGAAGAGATCATTAACAGACCACTGTCAGAGTTTCCTATCATTGAATGTAGGAAGATAACTTTTTACTTCCTGAAGAAAAATAACATCCATAAAGTTTCCATTAAATAATAACCAAGAGAAAATATCTGATTGGAAATAACAATTGAATATCAAAATTGTATGTGTATGTGTGGGTATTTCATAATGGTGTGTTTTTTGTTTATTATCCAATGTCAAATGTTTCTTCAATTTAATTCAAATAGTGACCATGATTCCAAAGTGGACACATTCACCAGACTCACTAAATATACTGGTTGAGATAGTCATTTTGTGATTTTCTGAGAATTTGCTTTTCCTGAGTCATGATTTGCACCTCAGTTCTGCCATGGACCTAATTAGAGTGAAAGAAGGATGAAAACTTCTATGAAATGAATTGTAAGCTGCCACCCAACATTAGACTGCTATAATATCTGAGCAGTAGTATGAATACATAATTAAAACTTACTTCCTGTGACAGACATGTGTTTATTCCTTACACTGGAATTCAGTTAAAATGAATATTGTCCAAATATTGATTTTGAAAAATGGAATACTCCTTTTATTATTTATTTTCTTTTGAATTTAAAACATTCATTGGGGCCTAAGATATAATCATTTTCATAAATGTTCCACATTCATTTATTTATTTTTTTATATATCTATCTATATTTTTTAGGATACATTGCTTACATAAATGTTACACAGAAACTTTAGGAGTACCCATATGCTACCCCCCCACACCTCCCACAATCTCCCACATATACATCCCTCATCAGTGTGGCACAATGTCTGTGATAGATATATACATGTTGGGGCTTTGCCATCAAGCAGAGATCACAGTTAAGACTGCAGATGACCCTCTATCCCACACAGTTCCACATGATACATGATGATACAAAATGGACTATATCCTCCATTGCAACATCACCTACAATTCCCAAGTCCCAAAAAACCCCTTATTACAATTACCCTTCCCTCTCCCTGCCCCCAAAGTATCCAGTGACTCTGGCTCTACATAATTTTGCAATTTCTTCTATTGCATATATCACAATTCTATAGCAGGACACCAACATGTCCATTCTAGTCCATAGATCTCCCCCCAATCCCAAGGAGACTGGGATGGTGATGTCCCCTCCACCACAAAGTGAGAGGGGGCTTATATCCCATGGATACGATGGAAGAGATTATCCTGCCTGCAGCTGCAGGCTCTCTCCATTCCCCAGCATAACTGTTGTCCATCATCAACTCCCAACTAGGTGTCCTGGGTGAGTCCATTGATATGTAGTGTAGGAGTTGCAGGTCCACAGAGTCTCTGGACCCAGTTGGCACATGGAGAGCCCATAGTCTCAAGCCTATGGAAGTACACCTAAAACTCTGGCATCAAATATAAGTTTCAATCAAAGACACAGGTGGACCATGTGCAGTGAAGACATATTTTGGTCAGACTCTGTCACTCTCAGGAGCAAGGATTCCAAATTAGGGCCCACTAGTAAGGAACCAAACTCTGGGGCCATCTGCCCTGATATAGGACCTGGATATCTCCAAAGCCCTCAGGAGGACCTCTGTTTGGGGTGATATCCATATTGGAAGCCTAGGAGGTCCTACTGGGATTTTCATAAGTGTTACCTCTGGGTTGACTTCCCAACTCAGTTTGAAGTCACTTAGCCCTATTAACTCATTTACCTTTACCATTTCCCCCTTTTATTTGAAGTCTTTTTCCAGTCATACTGCCCATTAGCATTTGTTAGTAATCCCTCCTTGCCAGGGAGGCTCATCCTCAAGAGTCATGTCCCACACTGGGAGGAAGGCAATGCATTCATATTCTGAGTTTGGCTTAGAGAAAGGCCACATTGAGCAACAAGGAAGTTCTCCAGAGGCAACTCTTAGGCACCCCTTAACACTAGGCTATTTCAATTTCAACAGCAATGACTAATAAGGCTAGTCATCAATAACAAGGGCCCATCAGTGGATCATCCTCCTTTGCCAGACACTGCCCCTACACTCAGGGGGATGTTGCTACTCTTCTGGAAAATATGGAAGAACTCTCCAAGATGAGAATTCAGTGTTCTCCCATTTTCTGAGTAATACTTCACCCCATGACCATGTCCCATGAGCATTTGAACAATTATGTATGCCTTTTATGTATGTTCAGGTCTGTTTCCTCCCATGCTCCCCCAACCTTGACACCCCCTCTCCAATGATCCTCTCCCATCCCCATTGTGACTCTTCTGTGATCCATAACCTCTTCACAGGTGAAGCCATCACAATAGCCAATTGCAATGAATATGATAATGAAACGATAATGGTATTCAAATGTAAGAGTTAAAATATACGAGAACTTAAATACAAAAAATAATTTTAGAAAATTTAAAAAATATATAAAAAGGAAAACAAGATTTTATTAAAGGATTGGGCTATTCCAAAAATGTAAAAAGATAATAATGTATATCTGTATAAAAAAATTTTCCCCAATTGTGCCTTCACCGTGAAATATCTGCTGTCCAGTCTGTTTCATGGCACCTTACTCTTCTCACTCTCAAGCAGCCCTCCTTTTATCATTTAATTTTCAAAGCTCTGGGTCACAGCAGAGTCACACACAGAATACAAGGCAATCTCATATACTCAACTTCCTCCATTCTCCCCCATACCAAAACCTTTTCGTATGTGGATGGCAGCACCAACATAACTGACAAACAGATAGTGAAACATAGTTTCCCAACATTGTCATTGGTCCACATCAAGGTCCTCATTTTAGATCATACACTTTTATACATTTTGATGCCTGTCATCCTGTCCTATATCCACCACTGCAAGGCAATGGAAAACACTTCCATTGGCCACCAAATGCCTTATATTCAATCCACCCCATCCCTCCCCACCACCCCTGGCCTCACAATGCCCCCCAGCTCAGCTCTCCAGATGACAGGATTCACAGATTCACATCACAGTGTGTCCTGGCTCACCGGTTCATCCCCCACTCTGAACTATCACTAACAACGTCATTTAAATGCAAGAGTCAAATCATAAGAGAACTTAAAAAATAAAAAACAATTTTTAAAAAATTAAAAAATTAAAAAGAAAATAAATGAATAAAAAATAAAAATAAAAAATAGAAAAAGGAAAACTAGACATTGCCAGTGGACTGGACTATTCAAAATATGTGAAAAAAAATAAGATATACATGTATACAAATTTTTTTCTTGATTTTGCCATGTTTTTGCAATATCTGGTGTCCAGTCTGTTTTGTGACACCTTCTTCTTCTCACTCTCAAGCATGCCCAGTTTTTACATTTAATTTTCAAAGAAATTTTAGGTCACAGCAGAGTCACACACAGACTACAAGACAATCTCATGTATTCAACCTCCTCCTCTGTTCCCTTCCTTACCAAAACCTTTTTGTATGTGGATTACAGCACCAACATAACTGACAAACAAGATGCTGCTTAAAAATCTGAATGTCTTAGAAACATTCTTGGTTGCTCTCTTTGTTCTAGATGGTGTCTTAACAAGTCTCGAGTTTTTCCAATGAACCCAATTTTAATTTATAGTGTTATTGTATGCCAACTGCTGTCTTGTCCTCTGTGTATGTGGTAATGTTGATTTTATGACAACTGTAAAACACATTTGCTATGGTTAAAATTCATTATATTTTTAAAAATTACAGAGATTCTTTTTACTTAAAAATGATATGAAAACAAAATGGAAAATTCTTTTAAAATTAAAGTCAATCCCATGCTGTTAATTCTATTTTAATTATTAGTATAACACCCAAAGAGTAATTCAGGAAGAGACTAAAATCCTCCATTGGCCTATTCTAAAAACTGAAAGAAAATCTTCAAATATTTTCCATGCACATTTTGATATTTAAAAATGGATACAAAATTTCTTGAGGCCTTCCTATTTCTATGATCTTGATGAATAAAATATGATATTTCAAGTCTTCTTTTTCATCTACATGTTCTTCTTTTTATTTCTGCTGTATAAAAATTCTAATATCACAAATCAAGAAGTAGTTTAATATCCTCCTCTTATAATACAGAATATCTTTACTCTTACCTTCATAATATAGATAGAAAAGAAGCTTTCTCTGCAGAGATTAAAAATATTTATCCTTTTTCTTCTACTTCCCACTATATTTTTACTAACACAGGCACACTGTTTTCTAAAAGATGTTAAAGATGAATGCTAGTGTGCTCAAGAGAGTTCCCTTGACGTTCTACTTAATGACCATTGTAGAGCCTATACTGAAGAAGGCAGAACTGGTTAAGCATTAATCTAAAGGGCTGCAGTTCTCTCCTGTTTCCCCTGCAGTGACCCTAGACAGCAACTTTTCAGGCAGTGTGTTAAGTTACACATTCTCCACAGGACTCCTCCTTCTGGAACATGTGACTTCAGGTGAGGGGATGAAACCTGTCACAAAGTCTTATCACTACATTAACCTGCAAATAGGCCTTGAGCCTAGAGAAACATTACAAAAAGTGATCAGATACTCAAAACAAGAACTGAATAAAATTTCCCAACATGGCCTGAAATTCCATATTGTCAAGAAAGATTATCTAAACTATTGGGACTACCTCCAATTGATGCAAACTATAGAAAATTCCAATTGATGAAACAGTTGGAGAATTAGAACATAGCCTGATACTGAATAAGGAAAAATTTAGTAGAAGCAAAAATTATTCAATATAAAGAAAAGCATAGTACTGGGAAATGAGAAAATGTATTTACAGAAATTTTTTCTCTAGATACTAAATGCATTATAAATTTTTAAAAAATTATTTAAAAGCATGCACAATTTCAACATGAGAATAAATTACTAGCTCTGTAAAATAGCCTTACTATTAATAGGGCTCATACTGATTTTGAAATATGACATTAGGTACCTCTAATCTTTGACACCCAAGGTCCAGTCACCTTTGAAGGAGATATTCAATCTCCCAAGTCTGAAATTATAACCTAAGGATCATGAGAAACTTCTATTTTTATTCAGTACCAACATGCCTTTGTCTTGATGGCTAATAATATGGATGCAAGTACTTCATTGCCTATGATAATTGATTTCTCTGGCATCTCAGAGGTCACTATTTAAACCCTGAATCTTGGAGCAAATGTGTGCTCTGCAGATTTTTATGAATTAGTTTATGATCATTAAGTTTTTCTTTCTTTTTTTTTAAGGAGGTACTGGTGTTTGAATCCCAGTCTTGTACATAGGAAGCAGGTGCTCAACCAGTAAGGTACACCCACTTCCTACCACTTTTTTATCATTAAGTTTAAGAGCTTCCTTGAATAAAATTATATACTACCAATAATTACTAGATTAAACACATAAGCACACTTTAATTGCCCTGTGATACATGTTTAAATGTGGATGACTTCTCAGCCCTGAGTAATAAAACAATTTTAATGATGTTTTATATGATAGGAATCATTATATTCTACATTTGAGTTATAGTATAGCATGATAATTAGATGATCATTAGAAACAGACTTTCTTTGCTCAAATCCTGGTGATTCTACTTATGAGGTATGTGAATTTGGGCAACTTAGCCTCTTGGTACCTCAGATTTTTATCTATGACAGGGGTTTAGTAATAGTACCTGCTTTAAAGGGTTAGGATATGGATTAAGTGAGTTCAGTATAAGTAAATATTACAGCACTTGGCACAGAGTAAGCATCCAAATTAGTATTAGCTATCACAATTTCAGTCAAATCAGGGAGCCTGCTAAATACCTCATTTTTATCATTTTGGGGAGAGCTCATAGTGCTATCTGAAAAAAACATCTGAGAAATATTTTCCCCCTTTCAACCACTTCTTTTATGATTTTGTGTGTATAAATATATGTTATAGTATGTGTATAGGTGCACCTATACACACCCATATGTATATTTATGTATATCTCTATAACTTCTATTAATAATGGTAAAACAATAAGAATCAAATCAATCAATAGCACATTTTCATATGTCAAAATTCTAAACATCTGGATGTTGAAACTATTGACTTTGATTAAAGGCCTCAAATTCTACTCATGTATTTCCTCTTCACCTTTTAGCCAAACTTCCTACAGCTCTCCTTTTATTTAAAAACTATTTAAAAGTTGTCATATATCTCTTACTACAAATGAATGTCATCATATCTGTCCCAACATGAGGAAGTGTCTATGTTGAATTTGAAAAATAAAAATGTATATAAATTGTCATGTCTACTTTATATAAATTGTGTGTGTCTACTTCAGTATCATTTTGGCACATCCACTTTCTTAGGCCCTTTTTCCTTATTTCCTGAACCGACCTTTGAGTTTGCAGCTCTGGGGAAATATAGAGAAAACATCTGGATTATTTATTACTTTTTCAAAAATTTCCCAAAATTTTCAAAAATTAATATTTCATTTCAAATAAAATTTTAAATGGTACACCTAAAAATTGTGAGGCAGATGTTTTTGCCTCAGACATACAAAGGTTTCCTTTTCTGAACTACTTTGATGCAATCAAGACACCAAAAAGAAACTCCTGTTTTTCATGCCTGTTGTAGCCCCATTATTAATGGACCACCTTACAATTATTAGCAGTGGTGCCCCCCCAATTGACTGCTAATCAAAATAACTGGGAAGAGGTGTAGTTTTAGAGCACAGAGTCTTGTGATTCTGAGGCCTTAACCAAAGGCTCTATTCTTGTCTGTTCATATTGTCTATGATATAGTATATGATATATAGTATATCATATACTTCCAGGATTTAAATGCCATCTGCATATTGATGTTTTCAAATTTATATTTTAACCATCTGCACTGAGCATCAAACTGGTAATTCCAACTGCCTCATTTACTTACATTGTATGTTTAACAAAATATGAATTTAACATGGCTCAAATAGAACTCTTAATTCCCAGTTCTGATCACCCCAGTCTTCCTCATCACAGTAAATGACACTGTGGCAGTTTGAGATTATTTATGAATTCCAAAAAGTGAGATTATGTTTGTAAACTGGTCTTTTCCTGTGGGCATGATACCCTTTGACTGTATTATATTCAGCTGAGATGCTTTTGAATAAATTATGTTATGATTAGGGCTTTGATTTGACCACATCATTAGGGCAACTCAGTTTGAGTCCCCATCCCCTTGGTGGGCTGTGTAAACATACAATCAAATAGACACATAGAAGCAGATATACCAGAAAAGAGGAAGGGAGCTCCATAGACATGGAAGAGGGTCCTGTGGACCTGGGAAGAGAGATGAGCCATTTGCCTGTTAGTTTATAGTTGACCTTGTGAAGAGAATAGAGCAGCTGAGCCCAGAAAGAAATGAACCCACCATCTTACAGCTGAGATCAGAAGGAGCTGGTACCATGGAGCTTTAAGAGGAAAGAGAAAGGCTGAACCCTCACAGACATCATCCACTCTTTTGCTACAACATGTGGCAATAGACTTTGGTGAGAAAGAACCTTTAATGGTACCTTGAGTTGGACTCTTTAGGGCTTTGTAACTGTAAACTTCTACCCCAAATAAATACCCTTTATAAAAGGGTATTTTTAATACCTGGTACTTTGCATCACCACTCCTTTGGCTGACTAATACAGGTATAGATATCAATATCTACTTTTACTAGCCAGAAAGCTAAGAGTCATCCTTAATTGCTCTCTTGCCTTCACTTTGAAAATTTGAACTCTAATTCTTAACATTTCTACTGTTACTAACAAAGAATGAGACACTCTCTAAACCCAGAGTAAGTGTCTATTCTATCAAAAACAAAATATTGGCCCTTCCATGATGGAGGTGATCCAATGAAATCAACCTGCCTCCTTAGAGACTTGGTGTGGGTCTGTGATGCTGACAGTTTGGGCACTCAGCAGTGACTGCAGCCAGCTCACCCTTGGTGAGTCAAGTCCATGTGGCTGAGCCCAAACATAACTTCCATTCCTGACTCCATGGTCACTTTGATCATGAGCCCATTGGCAATGACAGGTGGGACTGGGGAAAGTGGCAGACTAGAGCCATAAATCAGATCATCCTATTTGATTGTTAAACTCCTCCTCTGCTGAGATAAACCTTTGATGAGCATTCACATGAACCCAAATATCTTCACATCTTCTTCCCATTCAGAAATTTCTAACCACATACCTCTCTCACAGACATTCTTGTTACCAATTTTCTAATCATATTCCCACAAGTCCTTGACCATCCAGCCAAACCATTGGCCACAGCCCAGAAATCAATGTACAATTGTACATTTGTTCATTTCTCCTTTTAAACAAAATGAACAGCTAGGCACACTGCATGAAGATCTGCCCAGAAGAGATATTTGGGAATGAAAGCAATAAATAAACAAAATATACAATGGATTTTATTGTGGTGAATGCTAAGGTAAATAAAGCAGGAGAGAAAATGACTGCATGTTGGAGGATGGGGAATGGTGTACGGGCTGTCCCTGGTCAGGCAAAATCTCCCTGAGAAGTTAAACCTTTGAGCAAAGACCCAAAGGAAGTTTTGTAAAAAGCAGTAACAGTCTAAAGTGCCCAATCACTCCCTATGGAATCTTTGGGTTTTAGGGAATCTTCTTGTATCAGTTATCAAGGCTTTCAATCAGTTAACCTGATAAATTTGGATGCCATTAATATGTTTGCAATACATCTTTGTTCATAGTGAGAAAGAAGGAATTTTAGAAATTATTTGCATCTAGGAAACCAAACCCATTGGTCAAAACCAAAGTTAATCTGTAGGCAAACCTACAACTTGCCAACCCACAAGGAATAATGATGCAATTGCAAATCCATTAAGATGGTATCTTTTAATTTGGGGGGAAAATATTTAGGGTTTTTCTCTCTTGATTTATTATATTTTTTAAAAATATAGCATCCCACCAAATTGGTCTCTCTCCAGGAATCATGGTCCAGTCAGTCCTTTATTTCTTCCTGTGTGCTTTTAGGGGCACTGTCTACCAATATTTCCAAATAATAATTGGTCAGGAACTGTTAGCCCTGTGGGAAGTCTGCCCCCAGACTTCCCAGATACTTTCCTAATGGTTTCCACTGGCTCTTCATTTCCTCGAAGAGGGTTGACCATATAATAGTGTTCAATCAAAACCATTAGAACAATGTCTGGTATATATATTAAAATAGCACATTGAATAAATGTTACCTATGATGGTATATACACAAAATGTTTTGAGGTATTTTTTGTTGTCTAATGTGATCAATTTTCATGAATCTTTCATGTGCATCATGACAACAGGAACAGGCCAATTTACAAACATAATGAATATCTCTTTTTGGAATTCATAAGTAATCTCAAACTGCCACATTGGTCAATATGAAAATCTTTTGATCTTAATTGATGAAGTAAGAGCTATTGATATGATTGATATGTTTGACTTTACTTCTGTATATATAAAACTACAGATACACACATATATAGTCCTTTCTATCTGGTCTGGGGATATAACTGCAATTTAGTGGTGTAACTTTTAGCATTTTGGAAAGTTTGTGTTTTTGTTCTAATAGATACCCTTCTATAAAATAACCAGTCCTTTCTTTTTTAAGATATTCTTGCTGATATTGAAATTTCTGTTCTTCCTTATACCCTATGTCTCCTACAATTTCCAATTTGAAGTTTATTTTATTTTTCATATACCCTCCCATTTCTTCCCCCATTTGTGACAGTTGTTTAAGAGCATAGAACCATTACAATTTAATTTGTTTTCTTCATCTCATCATGCAGTCTTAGTCCTACAGCTAGATTATTAAACAAGAAAGCCCAGGTCCCTTTCCCTCACATGGACTTCTGTAGTTTAGAGGCAGGAGACAGGGATTATCTAGTAATTGACTTCTAGAGATTGGAGGGTCCTCCAAAATAGAAAGAGTGGTAGGGACTTTACTGGAGAAAAGGATAAATGTTTAGGTTAGTTGTGAATATTTATCACCACTGATTAGTATGCACAAAAGTGGTTAAAATGGGAAATTCTAGGCTGCATATATGTTACCAGAATAAAAAAAATGCATGCAAAACTATAGGAGTGTATGATAAAAAGAGTGAAACCTAATGTAAAGTATGGACTATGGTTAGTAATATAATTATAGCACAGCTTCATCAATTGTAACAAAGACACTGTATTAATCTAGAATGTTATTAGTAGGGAAAACTGTGTATGTGTGCGGGAGGTATATGGGAACTCTGTACTTTTGGCATGATATTTCTGTAAACCTATAACTGCTCTAATAAAGTTGAAAAAAATGTTTATGCTAGGCAAAAAGTAAATGAATTATAGGCTCAGCTTAGGTTGTGACTAATTAATTTGTTCCAAATTTAAAATAAATATTACTCTATTGAAAACACAACAAACTTTATGCAAATTCAATTCTCCCATTTTCAGGAGAGAAAAATTAGTTTTTTTTTTCCCCAATGTGTGTGTGAGCATGAAGGCAAGTGAAGAGAAGGAATTTAAACCAGTGTGTATGAAGGTGTCCCTACCTGTTTTACACCTTTTTTTCTTCATTTAATCTTCACATCTATGCAATAGCTTTGTATCTATTTCAGATGTTAAAATGAAGGTTCAGAGAAGAAAAGTAGCATGCTCAAGGAGATACAGCTAACTTGTGAGTTAAGGTAGATTGAAGATAGCTAAGGAGATGAAAAGGTTATGGTATATGGGAAACCTGTCACATTTTTGCCTCGATGGAAAATTAATCAGATTGACACTATTTTAATTCTCAAAGAAGAACTAAAATAGTATTTCCAATAAATAGATTTTGGACCACTTTCCACATGTCTTAGTATCTTAAATGATAGCATTGTGGGGCTTAATCTGACCCATCCATACACTTATTTATTTTACCTTTAACAGGTAACTTTAATTACCTATTTCATGCTGTTTCGCTATACATCTTGTGGTCCATAGATTTTAGATCATTTTTCTCATTTTAAAACACTACTTGTCCATGTAATAAGAGAGCATTTTCTCATAAGTTCAGACAGCTCGTCCCATCAGCGTGCATTTGTGGTCAGGCATGAGAAGGATTAGGGTAAGAGTTGTCTTTGATTTTTGAAAATTTGATAGCTCAATATATTTGATAACACATCTACATGTCTTCCAATCCCAAATGTTTCAGTAATGAAGAATTCACTAGACAAATCACTGAGATATTTATATTATGAAAATGATAAGGCTTCCACGTCACTCTGTGGAAAGGAATTCTTTCTTACAGCCTCTACAGTCCCCCTTATTGAACACTTAGTGCATTATTGCCACTTAAACTTTTTAAAAGATTTTATAATCATCACTTATTACAAAGATGTAAGCCCCATCTAATCTATGACATATATTTAAATAAAATAGAAATAATTTGATAGCATAGATTTATGCACATATTTAAGGCCCCTACTAAATGGGAATGGATTAAAAGAAATGCTTATATATATCATCATATTTCCAGTCTGTCATAATTTGGACATTTACAATATTTAGTTTTAAAGTAATTTAATAGAAATTTGATTTCTGAGTATTCTGATATGTGATCATTGTGCTGCGTTGTTTCTAAGCTATGTAGCAGTTACTCAAATGCATTCAAGAGACTTTCTTTGCAAAAGAAACAGTAAAATATATTTGAAAAATGTCAGTTCACACAGTTGTTTATTTAGGTCAAACAAGTGGGTTTTATATGGATTTTTAGCTTCAATGTATTGAAAGACAAGTGATTTAATTGGTTTTCTTTCTTTCTTTTTTTTTTTTAAAGATTTATTTATTTTATTATATATCTCCCCTTCCCCCCCGTTGCGGCGACACGCCGAGACTTGGTCACTGCACAGGCGCGGCTTTCCCCGCTTGTGGGCGGCTTCTGCTTCCATCACGGTCGGCTTTTCAGTTCGCGGGTGGCTGGCTGTGCTTGATTTGCAGGTGACCTGCCCTGCCTGTGGCGGCTTTTGCCTGTCCGTGGCAGCTTTTTGCCCTGCCCACGGCAGCTCTGGCCCGCCCATGGCGGCTTGCCATTCTCAAGGCGGTCTGCCCGCTAGGAGAGGTCCCCGGGAACCGAACCCAGGGCCTCCCATGTGGTTTCCCAGTGAGCTCTTTATCCACTGAGCTATCTAGCCGGGCCCTAATTGGTTTTCTTTCTTGGACTACTTTTCATTTTAGCTAATTATTGGCTAGTGACTGATGCTAATGGAAGGGGGATTATCTAATATGTTGATTTCTTTTTATTTCTTCAATAAAGCAAATAAGTACTTCTCAAATATTGACCATATATGAATCAAATTCAAGAGGTGGATTTTCACAGTGCCTCCCACAGAGTAGACATTCAATACATATTTATTTAATGATTGTTTAATTTCATCTCCATATTTCAACCCACATTTATTCCCTGAAGCTATTTATTCACATTCTTTTTCTATTTGTGTCCATGCTGGTTTTCAACCTCTATAGCTTTGCCATTTTCTTCTTCACATGGATATTGTCTGTCAAATTCAGATCTTAGAGAATCCTTAAATTCAACCCAAGTTCCATCTACTAAATATACATGTGGTTTCTATGCTTTTAACTCCTTGACTATTTTCATTAGTACTGTGATATCCATTCAGTAAGGAATAAAAGTCCCTTTAAGTCTATTAAAAAGCTGGCATAGAATGTCTTCAAATAATTTTTCATGCACGTTATGAATTTTGACAGAGACCCAAAATATCTAATATTGAAGTGTATTTCATTGCCTTAATCACTCTAATATTTTCCATCACTTTCAGTTCCTCACCATCTTTGCAGCTTTGTGCTCAACCCTCACCAGCTTCTTCAATGCATTCTTCGTGTCTTTGTTCCTTAAGTTGTAGATGGGGTCATTGAGAATTGGAGTGATGATGGTGTAGAAGAAGGTAAGGAACTTGCCCTTGTCCTGGGAGGCACTGCTACCTGGCCACAGGTACATGTAGATAATAGTTCCATAGAAGATGGACACCACAATGAGATGAGACCCACAGGAACTAATTGTTTTTCATTGGCTCACTTTTTACCTCATTCTCAGCACAGCTTAGGCAATGTAGCCAAAGGATATAAGAATAAGCATGAGGGGAATAAGGACAATCACAATACCTAAAGCAAAAACAGACATTTCAACTGTTGTGGTGTCTACACAAGCTAATTTGACCGTAGCAGGTAACTCACACAATAAATAGATCCAGGATATTGTTTCCACATCTAGGCAAATGCAGGGTGAGTGTACATAAAACTACAGAGTTGGCCAAACTGATGCCCCAGGCTATGGTAATCATCCTCAGGCAGATGAGGTCTCCTGATGACCAAATAATGCAAGGGTTTACAAATGACTGTGAAGCAATCATAGAACATCACCACCAGGAGGAGGCACTCCATGGAGCCCAGGCACTTGGAAACATAGAGTTGAACAATGCCGCCCCCATGGCTGATGCTCTTGTCAGGCCCCCGCAAATTTAGCAGCATCTGGGGGATGATGCTGGTGGTGAAACACAGATCCAGAAAAGATAAATTCCTGAGGAAGAATTACATTGGTGAGTGGAGATAGGAGTCCCAGAGAGATGTAAGAATGATGGCTGTGTTACCCACTAATGTGATTAGGTAAAAGATGGTGACAACTCATGATGGCATCATTTCCAGCACGGGGTGGTCAAAGAAGCCAAGCAGAATAAAACCATGGAGAGCACTATAGTTGCTTTGGTCCATAATCCTTCAATGACTAAATCTAGAATGAGAAGGTAGGTTGGAAAAGAGGAGGGAGGAAGGTGAAGGACTGAGAAGGAAATGAGGGAAAAGAAGAATAATAAAAAGGGAAACTTTTCAATGCAGACTTACTAAATAGTTTAATAATGGATTAATTTAATGAACTAAATAGAGGGGGGTAATTTATGTTAATTTTAAAAATCAGTGGTGGTTAATATTGCAGTCAACTAATCTGGTATTTTGTTGCAGGTTCTATTATGGTGATGTATTTAATATGAGATTTTTTCCCAGGTGACCTTAGAGAGCTCATTCATAAACTCAGGGACTGAATTTTCTAACAAGTAAACTTGAGTTTGGAATAAATTCAGTTCTAAATTGACATGACCCTATGATTCTCCATACAACTAGTTATATTGATACAGTGACCATTTTCTTTTAGTTGGTCATAGAGTTTTCCTATAAAATACATCTATTTGGGTAATATCAGAATGAGGAAAAGAGATTTCCCCTTTTTCCATATCTTAATGAGAATCTCCTTCAATCTCCCAGTTTGTTATGTAAGAGATCTGATATTTATCATTGGCACCTTCATCTCCCTCAACCCTAATACCTAACTTATCACCTCAGTTTTGAGGGCAACACTTTGTTTCTGTCCTCTCACTTTTTAAAATTTCCTCCATCACTGCTATAATTGCAAACATTGGCATTTCTCTTCTAGATTATGGCAATAGTCTCTTATGTATCCAGCCTGTCTGTCTACATTGTTTCACCACAAATAGCATCACACTCTCCATGTCTTGATGCTTGTCAGTGACTTTCCAATATGATAAGGAAGATTCAAATTCTTTAAGACTTGCATGGTTTGGCTCCTGCCTAACCCTCTTTCTCATCTCACAAACCACTTTACCCATAATGTTACTTTCCTCTCTCAGTTTTTCTTATGCCAAACTCATTCTCATCTAAGCTCTTGGAAACCTCTTGTTTTCTAAACTCTTACTCATTCTTTAAGCTGCCTCTTAAATATTTCTTGCTTAAAGAGGAAGTCCCTGATACACAGGTATAAGGAGCTCTTAAGAGTGCCAGTCTAGCCTGGTGCTTAAGAGGCTAGGCAGAGTCATGTTCATGTGTCACCTGTGCCAGGTATTTAGCTTTTTATCCCATGCACTTTACAGAACATGGCTGGGTTCAGTTTTCTATCTGCAAAAAATAGGGACCACACTGGGGTTGGTCTCAAGATTAAAAGACCAATGTATGTAAGATGTGTAGAGCAATGTTTGAACATAGTCTACTTCAATAATCATGAGTTAGCACAATTATCATGAGAAAATATTGTAATTATGCACTGTGTAGGTGTTTGTCACTTAACATCCATTCCTCCCACTCATCAAAGCTTTAAGGAGGAAGGCAGGGTGTCTATTGTATTCACTCTGTCCCTAGTACCTAAAGCAGAATTTCAAAATACATGCAATTTTTGAATAAATAAAAAGTGTCCACTCTGAATAATGATGGAAAAAATCACTAAAAGTTATTAGTTAGCATTTTCTTTACATTGAAAACTTACACTGGTATTTTGTGAAGTTAATGGAATGGGGTGATAGATGGGGTTGGACTAAAGGAAAAGACTTTGATATTATGCATGTAGTAACAATCAATTTATTCAGTATGTTGAAAAATAATAAAAAATACTAGTTTCTATTTCAAGGACAAATAAGTTCAACATGCTTCAGTATTGCAGTACTGATACAGCTCCTCTAGACACACATGGACAGAGCTGCTGGAAATTTTAACCTTTGAATAGAGCCTAAATCCATAGTTTCCTGCCAATGAGTACAGAAAGCTAGCTTTTTATCATCCAAAGCAAAACTAATATTTAAAAAGTTTACATTAATAAATTGCTAAGAGAAAATATTTTTTGAAGAATTATAGGTAAATATCAAACTGGTGTGTGTGTGTGTGTGTGTGTGTGTAGATAAAGGACAGAATGCTGTACTTTTTGCTTGTTATCCCATTTCAAATAATGTTTCTTCAATATAAAAACTTAAATCAAACTATGATCATGTTTCAAAAGTGGACACATTCACCAGACTAACTGAATAAATTGTTCATGATAGTTATTTTGTGAATTCCTCAGAATTTGCTTTTCAAAAATCATGATTTAAGCCATTGACCAAGTTAGATATAAAGAAAAAAGATAACTCAAATGGATCACAAACTGTCAAACACCATTTGAATTCTGTAATGTCTGAGCAGGGCAAGAATGCATAATTGATAGGTACTTATGTTGACAGATGTGTTGGTGTGCATATTTATGCCTAACTTCTGAATAAAATATGACTTCAGTTAAAATGATCTGAAAATAAAAATTCTATTCTTTTAAAATTATACTAGCTTCCATGCTTTTAATTCCTTGACTATTTTCACTAGCACTGTGGCCTCCATTCAGGAAGGAATAAAAATCCCTTTCAACCTATTAAAAAAGCTGACATAGAATATAGTCAAGAAAGAAGATGGCGTCTTCGATTTAGGTGTGCACTCAACAGTTCTGAGGTAGAGGACGGTAGATTGGGAGCAAGAGCCAGGGAGCGTGGTCTTTGTGGGGAGCCTGGGACATGGGAATATTGAATCCATCGGTCTGGAGGCAACTGGAGTGTGATTTGAACCGTGCAGCATAAAACCATGAGTTCTTTTCACCCCAAATGGAAACACAGGTGGTAGGGTCCTGTTCCTGGGAAAGGGGTGGAAATTTTGCAACCTCACCTGTAGACCTGTGAGGCAGGGGATAAGCCCTGAGACTGGGAAGATCTGATAGGGGGTGGAGAGGGTTTCTGTGGGTTTGGTTGCTGGAACCCACAAGCAGCTTGAAAGGAAAAAAAATCAACTGCATAGAAGCGGTGCTGGGTGGAGAGGAGAGGCAAAACTGCTTATTGGGGGTGCAGACACAAGG
>PVKH010008799.1:0-19233 GCA_004027955.1 Chaetophractus vellerosus | reverse complement strand
TTGCCATGCCCGTGGGGGCTCCGCCCTGCCCGTGGTGGCTTTTTGCCTTGCCCACGGCGGCTCTGCCCCGCCCACGGCGGCTTGCCTTTCTCAAGGCCGTCTGCCCGCTCGGAGAGGTCCCCGGGAACCGAACCCGGGGCCTCCCATGTGGTACACCGGCGAGCTCTTTATCCACTGAGCTATCTAGCCGGGCCCCCTCTTCATTATTGATACAAGTTATTTGCTTAATCTGTAAAAAGGATTCTCAAGCAAAGTTTAAAGCCCACTGATTTCTAAAGTAAAATTAGAATCCACTGTTATTAAATAATTTTATATATTAAACCAAAACTAATCCTTGCCTTGGTATAAGGTCTACCTAGCCTTTGAAAACAAAACAAAAATATGAGGTGAGGGGGATTCTTTTAATCAAACAAAATCAATAATGTGTTTAGTTATGTATTAGCATAACGTAAGAGTGACGGTTAAGGACAGTTAATGGAGTCAGCCTGGGCTGAAAGTCAACTGGGCTGCATATTGAGGCACTTGACCTTGAGCTAGTTGCTCAACCCTTTAAGCTTTCTGTTTCTCCATATGGAAAAAAAAGGGGGAATAATAACTACTTGGAAAATTTGAGAGGATTAAATGAGGTATGCAGGTAATTTGTGAATAATTCATAACACAAAACAATATGTATGGCAACTATACATCACAGAAATATCAATATTTCAGCACCTAAACTACCCTCCCAGATTACCCCTTGAAATGGTATAGATCATACCACAAGCTTTTGATTTTGATCTGAAAGGAGTACTTCATGTGATAAAGTGTAAATTGTATGCTTTGGATGTACTCAGAGAAAAGGGGACATTGTTTTAGGCCAAAGAAGTCATGATGTAGTAAGAAGTACAGCAAATTGTGTTTTAGTCCTGGCTGTTCTACCACATAGTTAGTTTCTTTGGTCAAAACATTTAACCTCTCTGTTATCCTCATTGGTAAAATTAGAATTTAAGACTTGGTTGGCTTTTAAAGTTCCTTTTAGCCCTATGCATATGAGTTCGTATATTTAAACATGCTTCATGAGAGTGCTACCAGCTTAAACCTTGCTTATTAGCAAACCACTTTCCTGTCACCAGACTATTGTGTGGCATAAAACATGAAGTTTGCAAATACTCATTAAGAAGATTGAATAACCAGGAAAACTTAAAGCAATAGTATACCAATCTTTCAAATTTCTTTGTGCTGAGTGGTAAGCACGGGGATACAGAAATAAAACTATTCTGTCTCTCAAGATCTCAGGCAATCTAAAAGATGATTATTGGATGGATAACTGTTTTGTAGACTGTGATATGGAGTATGATGTTAATGGGAACTATTTAGGACATCAGTCATCAGGATGAGGAAGTAGTACACTGATTTTTTCCCCCCGTTTAAAAATACAGTTATTGGGGAGTAGATGTAGCTCAAGTAGTTGAGCACCTGCTTCTCATGTATAAGGTCCCGTTTTAATACCCAGCACCTCCTAAAAACAAAGCAAACACACAAACAAAAGAAACCAACTCTAATTGGGGAGCAGGTGTAGTTCAGTGGTTGAGTGCCTGCTTCCCATGTACGAGGTCCTGGGTTCAATCCTGGTACCTCCTTAAAAGAAAAAACAACACATTTATTCTCTTATAGGTAATACATCTATACAATTCAGAATATGTGAAAGAATACTGAAATTGAAAAGCTTCCCTGTCACCTCCAGTCACCAATTTCTGTCCTCTGAAGCAAACTGTTATTACTTGAGCATTCTTTTGAGGCATACTCTTGAACTGAGTCTTAAAGAGGTCATTCACATTAGGTCACTGATAAGAAAAGGGAATGGTTTTCCAAGCAGAGGGAGAAGGCAGTGTGTGGGAATAGAAGAGTAAGAATATGTCAGACTTGGAAAATGATGAAAAATTTTATAGGAACGAGGGTGAAGGGTTTGAATGTCCTGGTAAGGAATTTAGGTTTTATTTTAGGTTTATGGTTTCTGTTCAATGTGTTTCTTGAAGCTTTATTGTATAGCATGTGTCTTGGAAGCATTTTGGTCCCTTGTTCAGTTATTATTGTTTTAAATTAAAATTTATGATAAAGTTACGTATAAGGAATACTGAGTCCCAAAAGTCAGGATTCTTATCCTCTGGAATGCACTAAATAATTTGGTATACTTGGCTTTAAGTTTTAGTATTATGTTTTTTTTTCTTTAATTATTGTGTCTGCCTCAAAATTACCATAATGATGAGATATTTGGTGCATATTAAGATACTCTACCAAAAGTTGATTTTTCATATAGCAGAATTTGGAAACTGTAACACTATATTAAACATACAAACCAATTTTAATTGTGTCAGGCCCTGTGTATATATAATTTCATTTGATTGATTCAGCAGCCTATTAGGAAAGTGATTTCCTCCTCTTTTTTAGAATTTGAGTTACACAGCCATTAAGTGGCAAAGCATAGATTCAAACTCCAGCCTTCTGACTCCAAAGCCAGTATTATTGGATGTTTCCAGAGTCTAAAGTTTTGTTTTATTGCTTGGCAGACTGTGAAACGTAAAATTTTAGGAAAGCTACTGTAGCCACGATCTGTTGTTACCTAAAGGATATTTTCAGTAATTTTAAATCCCCAGATAATAATGCTGGAGATTGTTAGCCCTCGTTGATCCTCCACTTATTATATTTCCATGGTTTCTATTTAGGTCTCTGAAGTTGTTTTGACATAGATAAGAGGGAGTATTCACGGAGTTCAGGGCTCATAGAGTTCATTTTCTAAGCAGCTGCAATTTTTGTAGCTTAGTTTGGGGGGTTATGTGTTTGTGTTTTCTCTCCTTGTTGTTTAGTTACCCTATAAAGATAGTATCTTGCTAAAACCTGTCAAATGCTTTGAGTCACTTTCTAAGGTATTACTCTCAGGTACTTAGAAACGAACATGAACGGTTTATTTAGTATATAAAGTCAAGGAGAGAAGAATATATTTTGGTAATTGGTTTAGAAAAAATGTCTACAGATAGGAAAACAACATATTCCTTTTTAGGTGGCCAAAATAAATTTGAAAGAAATTACTCACCTCAGTCTTCCTAAGAATTGCTTCATTGACTCTGTACTTAGATTGCTAGTTTATATTGACATCAGATATGTTGTTAGAAAATTGGTTTCAGGTATTATTTCTTGGACAGAAGAAAATTTGTGACCACAGCTGCACACAATTCAATATTTCTAATAGGTTATGACCATGTCAGTTACCTATTGGTTCCTTCAGGTTTCATAGACTATAACCTTGAAGTGTTTCCCATTAACAGCATTTTCCTTGGGCTCTTAATTTCCTCAAGTCCAAAGGAGAAGTCTTTGAAATATTCTTTAGTATTTATAAATGGCTCTTTCTCTCTCCGTCCCCTTGAAGTTCTTGATTCGCTAGGTTTTACAGACTTAAATCCCTTAATCTCATCCTGTAAATCAGTATTTTGAAACTAATCATTGTTGCTACTTGCTGATAAATCCCTCGGTTTATGGATAACATCCTAGTTAGAGTATTCCAAATTCAAATTTTTCATATTTTATTATGAGACTGTCTAAATTTGTATCCTTAAAGTCTATATTTAAAATTTTCTCTAGTACACAGATTGTGTAATTCCATGTCTCTTCATTTTGAATATATATATAGAAAAAGTGATTAACTGCCAACCTTTGCATCCTTATAAATAAATTAATACTCTTACTTTAATTAATCCTTAATTCCAGACTTGCAGAATAACTTTCAAGTTTGTTCTTTGTTGTTCTCTTGTATTTACTACCTTCCTCTTTGAGTCACCCCATTTATTTTAAATCCAAGGTTGCCAAATAGACCTGTGTGGATACCAAACTAGTTCCTGTATGGCCCTTGGCAGACTTGGTAAAAAAGCCAAGTTTAGTTTTCAGTTGATTCAGTTGGTTTCAAGATTTTCATTTGATTTGGCCGACTGAGTTCTATGTATAGTGAAAAAAAGTAGCCTAATAAATATATCTTTAAAGAATGCAAGCTGTTAAATAACTAATAGGTAGCAGTCTTTTAAGCCTTTCATGCTATTAGCAAGTCTTATCAGTAACTTTGATTGCCTTAGACATGCTCAAGAGAAAAGTAGAGAAAGGGTTAAAAGAATAGAAAGGAGTTAAAAGTAGGAGGGTAAGCAAAGAAAAGTGACTTATTGAAGAGTCCTAATTAATAAGTGATACTCTGCTTCAGTGACATGCTGCCATCTAGTATCTGCCTTCCCAAATTTTGGATCATCTAAAAGATACACTACTGGTTAAACTTAAAAATACTTTATAAAAAATAATTTTTAAGAATTCTAACTATAGTTAATACAACTTAAGTCTTAATCTGAGTTTTCAATCATGGAATTCTGTTGAGGATTTGTTTGGCTTGGTGATGGTTGACTTCCCAATAATTTAAATCAATAACAATCAACTGGATTGTTACTCCTGTAGAACTTGGAAATAGTTTTCCTTCCTATTGTATGAATACTGTAGAGGCTCTCTTAAAGCCTCGGAACTGCCAAACTGTATCTGAACCTCATTTTGTTGATAAAGTAATAGCTGTCATTTTTTCAGCATCGACTCTGTGCCAGAAGCTTTACATATAGTCTCAATTCTTCATCCACCCTGCAAGGCAAGATATATCATTATTTAACAGATAAAGAAGCAGACTTAAAATTTAACTCTGCTACATGTATAGTATTAGCAGTATACAAGCGTGAGCTTTGGGACCAGATTGCTACCTCCTAGCTCTGTGACATCAGGCAAGTTACTTCTCTTTGACCTGGTTTCCTCATCTTTAAGATGAGAATAATAGCACCTACATCTTAGGGCTGTTTGAGAATTGAGTTCATAAATGTAATGCACTTAGAATAGTGCATTTATGTCCTTAGCTATGCTGTTACTCTACTACAGCATGGGTCAAGAATTTTAGAAGTGATAATGGCAAGTTTTTGTTGGCTCGTTAACTTACTGCGTGGTTGGGGGTGGGTGGCTGTGGGAACATATTGAGGGGGAGGGCAACCATTAGGGAGCAGGTGTGTCAAAAAATTTATTTCCCTTAGAAAACACACCAGAGATAGGAAGTGAATCATGCATACTTGGAGCTTGCCCAGCTGAGCCCATCAGTTAAAGAATCTATGGTGGTAGCCCTAGGGAATGTGTCCCCTGTGCTCCAGGGTAGAAATGGAAGATGATTATGAATAGGCTCTTACCCCTTAAAGGGGCACTGTATTAATGCAAGTGGTTAGAAAACTGCCATAACAATTGCAGCAGCAATTTTTTTGCCCTAGCCCACATAAAAAAATGGATTCTGAAGGTGGAATTGTGTCAAGTCTAATCCAGGAAAGGATTCTTCATTGTTCCTCATAAAACCTTTCCCTCTTATAACAGATCTACAAAGAAATTTTACATTGTGAAGATAAAGCTTAATATATTTACATGATTTATATGAATACACGATTTGAGAACAGCTTTGTTAAATTGCTAAACATATATGGATTTATAAAGATATCTGATACTGAGTAGTATTGATTAATATATGAACTAGTCATATTCGTACATATACATTTACGCACAAACATATACAAATATTTGGATGCTATAGTATATCATTCTATCTGTATTACATTTTTCTTTTAAAACTGCGATCCTGAACTGTTAGATTTTGTCTGCTAGATTTTGCCCAGTTTTTAATTTCTTTCAAAGTGTTTAAGCAAGCTTATGTTGTTGTCTTTTATTAAAGCACTTACACTGTATTAGAAATAGAAAATCTTCCATCTTTTTGGAAAAATGGTGATTTTACTGTACATTCTCAACTTCATTTCCATTTGATTCTTGGATCTCACAGGAATCCTTCAACTGCTTTCTACCAAGCGTTCCATTTGAACACGTTTCAGGGATCAAAGAACCTCTGGGATAGGTATGAATACTTAACATATGGAATGCATACATGCAAAAGTGTATGCATGAATTGCTTTGCACTGTACTGGTTTCTCGTCATCAAAATGGATTTATTTAATTTAACAGGAGGAAGGAAATCACATGGTATCTAACATTGGACAAAGCAGCAAAATAAACCAATAGACAATCTATTTTGTATAGAATATAAACATACTTTTCTTTTTACTGCATTTTGTGCACTTTAATTATTTGGTTTTTTTTTAAAGATTTACATATTCTATTGAATTTTATGCTATGAAATATCACTTATGTTTATTTTGAAGCAGAAAATATCCTATAAAATACACCATCTATAGTTATTTTAATTTTTGTGTTATTTTTACACAGTTTCTCTATAAAAACCTTAGTGACTCAATGCAAAATATTTCAAATTAAGAAGTTGAAGGAGGGACAGGACCAAGTATCAAAATAGTCATTGTTTAATTCTTGGCGAGAAACTTTAACATCAAGTTTGCTGGAATTAACTAGCTCTGCATTACTGACCTGTAAACCACTAAAACAGTTTGCTTTCTCATAGAAATGTACAGATTTTTTTCTTTTAAAAATATAGAATGAAGTCTTATTAGAGTTCATTTATTGCAAAAGATACTTTGGTTTATCTTTCTGCTTAACACATTTTTATCTAGTGTATGCTCTCTCTGTTCAGTTATTTTGCTGAATATTTATTAGCATTCCATCATTCTGTGCTTAATGACTACAAGTTAAGCGCAAACGAGCTTTAAAATTCACACAAAGCTTTTTTAGATTCTTTTAACTCTGCCTGGCAACGCATTTGTGTCCTCTGGCATAGTTTCAGATAACGCTCATGGACTCTCTCTTTCATTAGAGGACTGAGTATTGCTCAGTTCAGTGCATGTACATGTCATATTAAGACATGGTCTTCATTGCCTAGAAGTGGTAACAGTCTTTTAATTCTTAGGCTTGATTTGCTTATGTGTGTCACTTTGAAAATTTTTCTAACAAAGTATCTTTTTGGTGATGTGCCCCTTAACCAAAAATGTCTTCAGTTAGTTGAAACAGGAAGTTTTAAATTGTGTCATACCATGTCTATAAAATCAGTTTATCAACAGTTCCTCCATAGCAATATAAATTAGGATTTAAATGTAAATTATGGCATGAAAACAAGCATGAAGGTTTAATCATTTAAATGGTTTACCAAATGAAGCCAGAGTACTTTCAGCGTACTTCATACTTTTCCCTTAGAGAAAAGGGAAAATTAGCACTCTTCTTAGAAATTTAATACAATAGTAGTTTTCAAATGTATAGTAATTTATTTCAAATTGCTAGCTTTTGTGCACTGCCATGACATCAATATGAGTAATACATTATCAAAGCATACTAAAAATGTTTGAGCTTTATTTTCTATAATTTAAATCTAATATTAAAAAGTTTTTTATTTCAATATAAAACAACTATAGAAGTTGCCTGCTCATCATCTGTTGTTACAGTTAAATACTCCTTATCTGTTTTCTTTTTAGATGCCAGAAACTTAAGATACCATAAATGAGGCAAGTTGCTATACCTGTAGTTTCTCATGGGTTGAAAATATTTTCTCTTTGGAGCCTATTGTCCAGAGCCAAATAAGTTACTTGTCAATGGTATGTTAATGCCAAAAGTATAATCAGAATTTATATTCTAAATCAGCCACTCTTTACTATAAATTTAACCTCTTGGTACCAAGATGACAAGCTCAATCTGATAGAAACTGACTAGTGGCTTCCTTTTAACTTTTTAACTAGCTAATTCATTTCTCAATTGATAAGACCAGTGTTGGCTAGGTTTATTACATCTAACAATGTACAGTTGGTAAATATCCACAGACTTGTTAATAGGTGTATCAGCTAATAAAGTATTTGTGGGGTGTTTATTCTTTTTCATTGCAAACAGAGGCTGAAGATTTGTATATGTTAAGCTTTCAAAACTGTTGTATAACTTCTGATCTTGTATGTTCTGGACCTCATCAAACTGCCTTGTTCATGTATGACTTAAAAATTTCAGATTGTTCTTTGTTTTACTACTAATTTGGCAAATTATTTTGTAGGGATGATTCCATTATTAAATAGAACCATTCAGGACTGTAAGTCCTGCTTCTTCTGCCTTCATCTTATTTTGAGGTATAAGTTTATCTACCAGTGTTGATAGATAACCATGTTTCAGGATCCTCTTTATGAAATTTTGGAAATTCTTTTCAGTATGGGTAGCTGTTAAGCCCTGTGCCAATTTCCATTAATAGTGTCCTAGATATTTGAAGACCCCTAGGTTTGCCTTACTTAAAATAGTGGAATCTTTTTCCCTGGGGTTTTTTCAGCTTGGTAGAGTATCTTGATTAAAATACAAGTAACTAATATATCTTTCTCATAATGACTTAAAGTTCTGTCATGGCTCCTTTGTGTCCTTCCCTATTTCTGCCTATATTTAGTCAGTCTCTCTTTCCATTGGTATCTGGTGCTTCATTCAGTTATTGTACTAAAGTTGAAGCTACTCTCAAGCTTTCTTTCCCTTTCCTTATACATGACATCATTGTTTTCTGTCTTCTTTGTCATTTGCAGACTCCTCAAGGAATCAATAAGCTGAAAGAATCTTCAACTATAAGGACAGTAGATACTGATAGCTTAAAAGTAATACAACCCTTTCTTAGAAAGCCCAAGCTGTTTGCTGCAGACTATTTATCCTTATTAAAATGAATAATGTAACTTCCATAGTTAGTTTTCTAGGCAATAACCTAACAATGAAGAAGTCAGTGTCTAGCAATGTTTTAGACTATTGGCATTTCCAAGTAGTGACTTTAATATTTGACATCTTATGTCTTTTCTTTTCAGAACAGCTTTTTAAATTTAGTTCTTGGCAGTCCTTTGTTAAATTGACAGAAATCATTTGGAAACCTATCCTGATGATCACTGGGGAGCAGGCTTTCAGTTGGGGATCCTTTTTCTACAAAAGCAAACTTTTATCTAAAAATCAGGGTAAAGAATTACTAGAGGGAAGAACCCTTAGCTCGGGTAGCCTAAAAAAAGAGTTTGGGTAGCTGGTAAGAATTTAACCTCATTAATAAACACTTAGAATGTTTCTACCCTAATGAAGAAAAAGTATAAATATAGTTAACAAGTGTGGGTAATAGTTGCTAAGTGCACCATCCCCTTGAGTCTGCTTGTCCTTCCTTATGAGCACCAAATTTTAAAGGAAAATGAAAGACATGTTATTGATTTACAATGAATATCTAAGTAAGTTTATGGTAAGTCTCTTACTAGATTATTTTCTGTTAAATTTAAGTATTTTTTACGGTGATTATTCACTTATATCTATATAGCTAGTTTAAAAGTATTAGATTAAAACGTGTTCTTATTTAAATAACCTCAAGTATTTTGTGTTTGAAAAGACTTTAGTGTTTCCTATTATTGTTCTCAATGAGATTTCAATTTTTTTTAAAGATTTATTTTTTTATTTTATTATATATCCCCCTCCCCCCCCTTTTTTGCTTGTTCTTGTTGTGTTCATTTTTCTCTGCGTTCCTCTGTGTCTGCTTGTCTCCCCCTGCTGGGGTGAACTGCCGAGTCAGCTCACCTGCTCATGGGGGCTCGCCCTTGCTCGCAGGGGCTTGCTTTTTTGCCCACCCATGGGGGCTTGCCTTTGCCCGCGGCAGCGTGCCCCGCCCGCATTGGCTTGCTTTCTCGAGGCAGTCTGCCTGTTCGAGGAGGCCCAGGGACCGAACCCAGGGCCTCCCACGTGGTAAACCAGCGCCCTACCAACTGGGCTATACAGCCGGCCCCGAGATTTCATTTTGAAGCTAAGAGTAAACCACAACTAAGATGCCTGCATCAAAAACCATGGATACTGAATGAGACAATTTTTGTTTTATTCTTCCTCCAAGAATGTAATCTGTCATTGGCACCCACAATTACTTGTTAGCCCAAATGATCGTAAAACTTAGGTTTCAGAATTTGGTTGATGTCATTTTTGAATGTTCAGCTGTATGATTTTTTTAATCTTTTATTGAAGTATAATTTATGTTAGAAAAGTGCACCATTCATAAATGTACAGCTCAAACTGAACACCTAAATACCCATCACCCAGATTAAGACACCAAATACTATAAACTCCCTTGTGACCTCTTCAGGTCTCCTTCTAGTCACTTCCCCTCCCCTTTTTTGTCTTCTGATATTTTATGTAAATGAAATTATATGATATGTATTTTGTGTCTGGTTTCTTTCAGTCAATACTGTTGGAAATTCATCTATATTCTGTATAGTTGCAGATCTGAACTAAATAATTTTTAAAGAATCGCTATAGTTGGTTACTTTTTGGAGATGGCTACTTGTTAAATGTTCTCTCCTAATAATTATATTGGATGTACACTCAGGATAAGAATCCAAACTGTTTTGTAACCACCTTAAATATATTCTCTAATAATTTGTACCTAGTACCTACATAATTATCTGATTACATTTTTACCTATTCCAGTTATGGACATCTAGTGGATAATCCAAGATGCTGCAAATCAGAGGACAGGTTTTTAATGGACTGTCCTCTCTCAGGACTATTTCTCTCTCATTTTTTATTTTGAAATAATTTTAGATTATAGCAAAGTTGCGTATATGGTGCTGAGGATTCCTGTATACCCTTCACCCAGCTTCTCCTTATGTTAGCATCCTGCAAAACTGTAGTACAATTAACAAAACTCAAAAATTAGTATTGGTATAATACTATTAATTAAACTATAGACCTTATTCAAATTTTACCAGATTTTCAACTAATGTCCTTTTTACTGTTCCAGGATGCCACATTACATTTAGTTATTATGCCTCCTATGTCAGTCTGTAACATAGTACTGTTTCTTTATTGAACATGTGTCAAAGGATATCAAGTCTGACTTTGTTAGTGTGGAGATGCAGTTTAATTAAGGTCCCCTCTAAATCTACAGCTTTTCTCACTGTGCTTAACTAGTCTTGTGTGCCACTGTCTATAAATGTTTTTGTCAGTAAAATAATATGTAGGTCTTACCTGAGCAGTAAAGGGAGGAGAGTAGTCAGATAATCAAGATCCTTTGGAGATCTGAAGAAAGCTATATATATTCTCACCAACGCTCACCCTTGGATCACAGATTTAGATGAAAACCTAAAAACACGCTTATAAAATGTTCAGATGACTTACTATTACTAAAGCAAGGAAATGATAGCTCTTATTGAATAACAGCATCTATAAATTTAACAGGCTCAAGCATACACAGAAATTGATAAATTAAAATAACGTATCTAAATTCAAAGAGGATGAAACCTAGGTTGAGTTGGTAGAGTAAAAAATACTCTAGGTGTGTTAGTTGACTGTGTTCTATAATACTGATTAACAAGTGACAGGCCTGCCACAAAAGCTAATGTAATTTTAGGTAATGTTTATAGAACTAAAATCCACAGGAAAAGATGATAACAGACCTATTGAACTCCATGTCTACAGTATAGCTACTCTACATACAAAGCTAACTAGAAAACCTACTTTCTGTCTACTTTACCTGGACAGCCAGTTGGGTGCTTTTTCTGAAAGTAAACAGGCCCCCTTGGCAAATAGTCTTGTTATCTCTAGAAATAATAAAGCTGTCTTTATGACTGTTAATCAGGGATGTTGACTTTGTGTGAAATTTAGATTCAGTTACTCTTAAAATGCCTACTCTGTGGGGTTTTATTTCCTCTCCTTAAGTTCTAGATGAAAGAGAAAAGAGGTAAGTAAAAGCATTGAAATTGAGTTCCTTAACTTCTGTTTTGTCATTGTTGGAAAAACCTCAAAGAACACCTTACATTATTGTGGTACATTTAATACATATTATGAGAGAACATCAACAGACTATTACCACTAACAATGGTCTATAGAGTACATTTGGTATATTTTTTTCCCTATCCCCATATTATTAACATAGTACCTTCTTTGACATTGGTGCAAGAATATTACAATATTGCTGTTAGCTATAGTCCATAAGTTATATTAACTTTGTTTCCCATGCATCTGCATATTCTGACCAACTTGTAATAGTGATGTACATTTGTTCTAGTTTATAGAAGATTATTGTATTTGTACTGTTAACTACAATCCTCATCTACCTCCAGATTCACTATATTATTCAGTCCCTAGATTATTCTCTAGCTTTCTTTCAATCGACATTTTAAATACCTGGACTACCCCATTCAGCCACACTCCCATTTATAAACCAGCTTTGTTAGTTATACTCACTATAATGTGTTAATTCAATTCTATCCATTTCCACACTTTTTTAGTCAAGCTAATTAAAAATTCTACATACATTAAGCAGCATACCCCTTCTCAGCTCTTATCCTATCTCCTAGTAACCTTGTATGAGATATTTAAAGACAATGGATAATAGAGGTTTGATTGAGTAGACACCAGTCAACTGGGATTGGATGGTTTGAGTAAATACTAGAAAGGTAATGAGTTGAAGAGCTGGTGGAAAATCAAGGTGGGAATTATTCTGTGTGCAGCTGGAGTTGTAGAGCTGCAGCTTGAAAAGAGAGGTTAAGGCTGGAAGAGATTGAAGATTTTTTTTTTTTTTTTTTTTTTTTTTTTAAGAGTTCAGGCTTTGGGAAAGGCTGAGGTTGCCCAGGAGCAGAGTAGGGTAAAGGATTCTGACCTGCATTTAGAGAACAGGAGAAAGTGTAAAGAGGATGAGTTCTTAGAATTTAGAAGATTCACTTAACCAAAAAGAAGGGAAGGTGTTTGGTCTTTATTGTGAAATAATTTCAGGCTCACGGAAAACTTGCAAGAACTATACAAGGAGCTCCATTAATCTTACCATGGTTCCCTATTTGTTAATATTCTGTCATGTTTACTTTATCATCCTGACATTATTTTACGAACCGCTTGAGTAAATTGCAGGTATCATATCCATTTACTCCAAGTTCTTCAGCATATGTTTCTAAAAGGATATCATATAACAACAGTATAATGATCAAATTCAGAAAATTTAATGTTGATGTACTATTATCTAATATGTAATAAAAGTTCATGGTTTTTACCTGATTCAAGAACAGATACAGAATCATCAATTACATTTGGTTTGAAAATATTTGTCTCTTTTCCTCCTGTCTTAAATAAATATGAGTACTTCACTTGTATTATTCTCCTCTAGGATTGTTTAGAATTTAAATATCCACAATGAAAAAAATTCTAATGTTCTGGGTAAAATACCAGAAAAAAAATTCATCTGCTTAGCTACTTTGTATCATGGGAAGGGAGACATGCAAGAGTACTGCCTAAAATCCGGCTGAAAGAACTATTGCAGTTGAGGAGATTTCTCAAAGTTTGTATGTGTGTGAGTGTGGGGGATAGAGAAGAATATTAAAGTGAATATTAATGTATTCCTTAGAATTGAAATTGAGGTGTGTTCATGAACTGGTTTTGTCTGTACTGTCATTTTTAAACGTATATATTAATTTAAGATTTTAATTACCTTTATTTTGGAAAAAGTAGTAATTTGAAAACATTTTTTTACATCACCACTTGTGTTTACAAAATATGTAATTGCTATCATTATAGTTTGTTTGTGTCCTCTTACTTTTATTCTTATTGTTCTCTAAAGCAGCTTATCTGCTGCTAGATTTTTGACCATAGATCTGTATATCATTGTTTGAAGTGGTGTTGCAGTGGATCCTAAACAGTTCTTCTCTCCTAGCTTTTCTGTGGCTGAAATGGGACACCTGACAGGGTGACATGTATTTTCAGCACAAGATCAGATTTATGAATTGGCAATGGGTAATTGTTTTCAGGGTGAAACTTGAGAAACAGTTGGAAAAGGTGGGAACAGTTGGTACAGTCTCTTGATTTTGTTGTTGTTTGTTTTAACTTCACCAAATGGATTTAAGTAAACCTAGGCTATGAATAGAGCAAGAAATTGTGTGTATATAAACTAGGTAATTTGCTAAACCCAATTTATTTTTTCTATAGTATCTAGATTTGTATCAATGCTTTTTAAGAAAAAATTCTTACAGAACTTGGTCAGATGAGAAGGAAATTTATGTATAGCCTGAAATTGTTGAACCTGAACAAACATAGAACAGGTGTTTTCTCAGCTGACTTTATTTTTAATCCTATTCTAGTTTTTGGCAATTTAAACTCACACATCTTCAGTGTACTTAAACCCACAGATAATTTGACAACCTTTTGGGAAGAAAAAATGTTAAATGAAAAATTTTAAGTAAAAAGATATGTTTTAATATAGCTGCATGTAAATGATTAAATAAACATTTATAGAGCCCTCAGTAGCAGTAATTTTGTGGTATTTTTACCAAAGAGAAGCATTACATTTCACAGTAGATTATTTTTATGTGCTATAGTTCATTTGTGCATCCATCCCAGAAGAAAATACAATCATTTTTGCAAGTAGCATAGCATAGAATTAAGTTTTAATTTTTACCAGTGCTTACAGCAGAAAATTGTCTTATTACGTACTATATTTAGAATCTTGAGTAGTATCATCTTCATTATCTTGAATTCATAGTATAAAAGGAATCTACCTACAAGCACTATAGTGAAGTATAGTATCTGATGGTTTCCTTTCCTATCTACCCCCTGGATAGGGGAAAGAAGGAGGAAATTAATGAAATTATTTTAATGTATGTTGTTTTCATTAAGATTTGGAGTAGTAGTTAGATGAAGAGAGAAATGATTGACTTTTTATATTCTGACATTCTTGATTTGTGGGCATGTGTGTTTGTGCACATGTGCGTATACACTACTACACAAAATCACTCAATTTAGGGAATATAATAGATTTTTATGATTGATACAGAGCTTTTAAATGACTTGGCTTACCAAAAATTAACCTCCATATTTAGTCTTCAGTTGCTACTTGTAAAATACTTTTCATATTTGATGGAAATAAACGTGAAGAGCTGGTAGTATTTTAGAATGTGTATCAATGGGTAAATATCCTAAAGAAATAGCATTTTCATGCAAGTTTAATTACTCACTGTTTTTTGAGTCTGAAATCCTTAGTTACAAATATTAAGGGGTTTGGAAGGTGCTCATTGTATTTGCTTACAGTTTTTAATTCTGTGATATTTGGCCTGGAAATAGTAGCGTCCTCGATAATTTAAAATATGCATGCAGGCAGCATGGCTGCACTGTCCACAAAGTTATATAAAGCCAGAGATTGAGAGTTTTGTTGTTTTTTTTTAAACTTCTTCAGTATTGATACTAAATGGTGGTATCCACAGTAGTTAAGTATTTTCTGTTGAGAGCAAGGTATTCAAGAGTCTATATAATTTTTGTTCTAGAAGCCAAAAACATACCTTTCTATATATTTACTTGTTAATATCAAGATAAAGAAGGTATGCTCTCCCTGGTCCTACATATTTTTGGAAGAGGAACAAAGAGGGAAAAGAATTGTGGTGTCTGACTGATCCTTCCCTTTCTGTTCACAGTGACTGTTAACCATTTGTCTTCAGAAAATTTCATTGTTTATTTGCAGCAGCTGTTTCTATTTGAGATATTGCCAACTTAATCTAGAAGGTGTTGCTAAATATATTTCTAGGATGGTCATAACTCTTTGTTTCAAGAAATGAGACTCAAAAGCATAATATGTGCTGGTGGTCGTAAACTTTAAAAACAGTTATATTGGGGCCGACTGTATAGCCTAGTTGGTGGGGCACCGGTTTACCACATGGGAGGCCCTGGGTTCGGTCCCCGGGCCTCCTCGAACGGGCGGACCGCCTCGAGAGGGCAGGCCAACGCGGGCGGGGCACGCTGCCGCAGGCAAGGGCAAGCCCCCGCGGGTGGGCAGAAAGGCAAGCCCCAGTGGGCAGGCGAAGAGGCAGGCCCCCGCGAGCAAGGGTGAGCCCCCACAAGCGGATGGGCCGCTGCGCCAATGAGCTGACTTGGCAGGTCACCCCAGCAGGGGGAGACAAGCAGACACAGGGGAATGCAGAGAAAGATGAACACAGCAAGAACAAGCAAAAAGGGGGGGATGTATAATAAAATAAACATAAATCTTAAAAAACAAAATCAAAAAACAGTTATATTGCCTTCCTTATGTTGGCTGTTAGTAAGTTTGAATAAAGTATATAGGTCCTTCTGGCATATATTTGAGTGACACATAACTGGCCTCCACTTATTATTTTTTTTTTTTTTCATTTTTATCTCTCCTCCCCCACCCCCAATTTCAATTCCTTTCCCCCTCTTTATGTCATTTATAAACTGCCTTTTGCATCATTTATAAACTGTTTCACCTCCTTTTGAAAGAATGGGAGTATAAACCATTTGTGGATAAACATGATATTTAAATAACAGCTTGTTAGAGCTGTTTTTCAAAATTGCATTAAATTCTTGAACCTATATTTTGCATATCTTCTGCCAGTAGGAGCATTCAGTATAATGAATTCATAACTTGTTAATCACTTTTAGTTGTTTTTTTTTTGAGATTTAGTTTTTATTTATTATATATCCCCCCCTTTCTGCTGCTTCTTGCTGTGTTCATCTTTGCATTCTTCTGTGTCTGCTCATCTTCCCCCGCTGCAGCGACCCGCCGAGTCAGCTCACCGCACGGCGGCTTGCCTTCTCAAGACAGTCTGCCCGCTCGAGGAGGCCCCGGGAACCGAACCCGGAGCCTCCCATGTGGTAAACCGGCTCCCTACCAACTGGGCCACAGCCGGCTCCCCACTTTTAGTTTTTAACATAACTGATCTTTGTGTCTTAAATTCTTAGATCAACCAGTTTCTTGTAATTGTCTTTTTACGTGTGAATTCCTTAGAGCATACTGTCTTTCCAGTGTTCTTATTCTATTTCGCACATTTGTACTAATTGTTTTCATAAGTTTATCTTTGATATTTCGAGCTACATTTCCCCAATACATGATCTATGGAAAGACTATATGTAATTTATTGGAGTGATGCAGGATTATTCCATTTTTTCTTCTTTCACCGTTAAAAATGAGCATTTCTGCCCTTGAGAGAAGCAAGCATTGGCTGATTATTGCTAGGATATCCCAAAACAGTGTCCTGAACTTTTATGAAAAATGGGGTGAAAATATGGCTAAATTAGTGAATAGTCAAAGAATTTTTGAAATATTTAAAAATAAATGTGGGGTGAATGTGGCTTAAGCGGTGAGTGGCCACTTCCCACATGGGAGGTCCCGGGTTCTGTACCCGGTGCCTCCTAAAAACCAAACAAATGAAAAAACCAACTCAGGGGAACCAGTATGGCTCAGTGGTTGAGCGCGGCTTCCCACATACAAGGTCCCGGGTTCAATCCCAGCCCCAGTACCTTGAAAAAAAATTTTACTTGAAAGTAAAATTTTTTATCAGACAAAGCACATTCATTCAAATAGCAAGTTCCTTTAAGAACATTTGTAGGCTTGTTTGGTAATTTGTTTGATTTATTTTTTCACAATAATTACTTGGAAATTGTAAATCCCTCCACTCTTTGGCCTGTTTCTCTGTTTTGTTCTGTTAATACAGATTTTCCATAAAGGAAAGTTAGCTAAATAATGGTGAACATAAGCCTAGTTCTTGCTGGACTATACTATGCAAGAACTTTGAATATCACGTTCTCATTTAAATGGGATTTTTCTTCCTCACAAACTGAAAAAGAATGAAATGATAAATAGCTATAGTAAATGTTTGGGATTTGTTTTTGATGGCAGTTTTCCAGAGATTCAATATTACAATTGATATATTAGTACAGCTTTCTGAGTACTTTAATTTTTAGGAAGAATTCTGATTTTAAATTAAATTTTAATGGATTTCTAATTAATCTTAACTCTGTTCATCTATAAGCACCTCATTTACCCAGTATTTCAGATTTTTAAAAAGGATTTCCTTCCTGTTGATATCTAATGATTGAAACTCTTCAAATGTGACCCCAGTGCTTGGTAGAAACCAATGTTAAAAATGCATGCTCAGAAAATTTTAATAGAGAAAATTTGTGCTTTTAAAATATTTACAGCTCTTAAGTCCTAAATTTACCATACGTTAGGATAATGCACATACACCCTTTAACATTTTTTTTCTATAAGCTTCCTAGTAAAATAACTGAATCTGCCTTATATTGCTGGTTTAACTCTATCTTCCAAAGACCTTCCAGGCATTTATCATAATAATGCTTGTTTGTTGGCAGGCCCTTTAGTAAAGGGTCAGTCAGTGTGTTCAGTTCATCAAAGCCTGTGAACAAGCAAATTACCAGCATTATAGAGATGTATTTCAGGAAATATTTACCTTATTAAGTATGGTATTGTATTATATTATCTCATGGGACTTGACCCACAAAAGAGTAAATCATCAAAATAAACATTTCTAAAAATTGTAGTATTTTGGTTGGTAGGAGACAGAGTTGCATAAGAACTTTCTAAAAACATTTAGTAATGTGTTGCTGAAGTGACTACAACTTTATTTATCCTCATAAATATGGATTTTTGCCTTCACCAGGTGATTTCATATAAGGCTGTTCTTTGACAAAAGAGAAAGTACATTTGTATGGTTTTATTTGAAGTCAAATGTGTTTGTTGTGAGATTACACTTGGAATTATTATATTTGTAAATTGGAAAAATCCTAGTAGTTCTTGATTGCATGGAAGACTTTTAAATGGCCATTTATAATAGAGACGTTCCATTAAAGGTCAAATTCTGCATAGCATAAGCCCCAACACTTACATTCCAATTAAATATCTCCTAAGATAGGTACAGAGTCTCCTTTACAATGCTCTCATTGAGTTTTTCTAGAGCTTTGTACAGATACACTTTATCTTCCTCAACAATGGCCCCCTTCTTTCTACCTCCTCTTTGCCCCATTATATCACTTTATTTAGGGGATTAAGTTAGCAAAAATATGCCCACTAAATACAGGTTGCCTTTCCTGTGGATTACTGGCAACTAAAAATATAAATATATATTCTTATCAGACAGAAAATGTTATTAATGGTATTACCCTTCAGGGATTAAAATAAATGCCCAATTGAAAGCATTCTTGTAAAAACTTAATAAATTCAAGATGGTATTCTTCTTGTAATAATCTTTGCCATTATTAAATCTTCCTATCCCAGTTTTCTTCTGTGCCCAAACATGCATGAAGACCAATGCTCAATAGGATACATTGTTATGTTTATTACATAAAGCACATAATAAAATTTATTCCTGCTATCATGCTTTCTGTTTTTAAATTGGAGGTGGTAGGGATAGATAATGCTGTCTGGAGCATTTAAATCAGTATAGATTGTTACCCATCCATCCACTTGTGCTATAAACTCTGAAACTCATATATGGATGT
>PVKH010008798.1:0-19395 GCA_004027955.1 Chaetophractus vellerosus | reverse complement strand
AAACAATTGCAAACAAAACAAAGAGGAATTGCAATAAATACAAATTCTAGAGACCTTAGACATCAGAGCAAAATTAAGTATTGTTACAGTAATTTAATTGAATACTATATATGATAAGTTAAACTTTTATGCAAATCCAGAATGCAAAGGAAAATAATGCATATTATAATAATTTTAATAAATTATTAAAGTGATGAACTATTGAAAATTCATTAAAAATTTAATACTAAAACATCTTGGAAATTATTCTAATATTTCAAAAATGATTTAAGAAAATGAAAAATTATAATACTACAAAGAAAACCTTAATAAACATTGACAGAATAAAGATCCCTAAAGGGAAAAATACACCAAATAAATACTTAATAAGTTTAAATAAAATTAATCAAATATAGAAATATGAAGAAAACTTACTTTCTTAAATATACTTTCAAAAGTAGAGAAAATAAAACTGCAATTCTAGATTGTGTAGAGGAATTTTTAAAGAGTAGTATTAACAAGGTGCCGGCTGTAGCCCAGTGGATAGGGCACTGGTACACCATATGGGAGGCCCTGGGTTCAATTCCCAGGGACCTCTTCAAGTGGGCAGAATTCCTTGAGGGGTCAAGCCACCATGGGTGGGGCAAAAAAGCCACCACAGGGAGGGCAAAGCCACCACGGGCAGGGCAAAGCCGGCATGGGCAGGGCAAGTTCCCCGCCAATGGAGCCGAGCCACCTGCGAAAAACAGAGACAAGCCACCCACAAAAAATGGAGCTGAGCCACCCGCAAAATGGAACAGAACCACCCACATGTGAGGCAAGCCGCCTACGTCATGGGCCAACTAGGCGTGTCATCTCAATGGGGGTAGACAAAAAAAAAAGCAGACATAGAAGAACACAAAAATGAACACACAGCAAGAGCAAGCAGAAAGGGGGGATATGTAACAACAACAAAAAAGGAGTATTAACAAACTACCCCCCAAAATTCATGGGATTTCACAAAATTTGGATTGATGATCAATTCTTAGCTTTGCAACTTTTCTCTATTAAAGTTCTTCTAAAAACAAATAAACCAAGAATTTAACTCAAAAATGTATATCTTTTTAAAGAACAAAAACTTATAAAAACCAGGAAAAAAGAAATGATTTTTCAATCATGCCAAAACTAAACAAAGAGTAAATACTCAAGTTAATTGATGCATCACATAATGGGAAGGTTTTCAAATGATTAGCAGGTAGATGTAAACACGTATACCTACATACAAGTATTTTAAATCATGAATTTACAAAAATTCAGGGCTTTAAGCAATGCAAAATGATATTCTTGATTTCACTATTATACCAAGGAAACATTCATCTCCCAAATTAAATGACAAAAGAATTACTAAATGTTATAGGGATAAATGAAAAATAAAAGCTGCAAATAAAAACAAAAAATGACAAAAATTTATATATATATATATGATATGCAATATATACACGTACATAATTGCCTAGAAGGCTATGAAAAAAACTCTCAAAAATGGTATGGATATTGCTATTTTCTGTAATAATTTAAAATGTTACCATATTTTATTCAATGTTAACAGATAATTTTTTCTTTAACTTGATTCTATCACAATATTCTACTTTTTTCCAAAAGCCAAAAATTGAAGTTTTCATTTTCCTTTAAAATTGTTTGTTTATGAATAAGATTAGTCAATATATTTACATACCATCAGTGAGCATTTTCATAACAATATGTAATGTGTACCAAAAATTGTGCAAGATTATAAGCATTTTGGTGATCCTGGTCAAATTTATTATTAATGCATTAAATTATTTATATTTATCACACCTGATTTAACATAACTGAATTTAAAATTATGTTTCTTATACAGTTAAGAATAATAGATTTATCCTTTCAGTAGGAGATATACAGCTGATAAGTTGACAGTTTGAGACTCTCAACACCAGATTTTTTAGTCAAAAGCAGCACTCTTTAAGATTGAGCTATATATTTCTCTACAGAATAAATTCTTCTTGAAAGTGCTTTTCATAAAAAAATTCTCTGAATTGGAATATGCATGGAGACTTCTATGACAGAATTTGAAGGATAGCATTACATCTTAGTTGTTGTTTTTGCACTTTAGTTGCTCCTAGAAACACATACACTTAAACAATAGGTATAACACGTATTTCATGGCTTCTTATTAATACATGGAATTCTAAAAGCATATTCTTGAAATGTTCAATCATGTGTGGTCAAATAGAGGGTGTCCCAACAGTAATTCAAGGTAATTAAAGGATGCTGCTCTATTTAGAGAATGAATACCCAAATTGGAAAGAAAGAAAGGTCCACTAAAATATTCAGCATCACTGACATTTCAGTTGTCTGGAGCCTTCTCTCTTCTGCATGATTCTAATGAGAGCATTTTTTACTTCTTTGTTCCTAAGACAATAAATGAGTGGATTCAGCATGGGGATCACCATAGTATAAAAGTCAGAGGACACTTGATCTTTTCCCAAGGAGTAGGACTTCTTTGGTTTTAAATAAGTAAAAATAATGGTGCCATAAAATATTGTGACTCTGAGGAGGTGGGAGGCACAAGTAGAGAAGGCTTTGTTCTTTGCTGAAGTGTTATTAATTTTCAGGATAGTAGACAGAATGGACCTGTAAGACACAGAGTTTATGCTGAGAGAGACCATTGCATTTAACCTAGAGAGAATGAATATCAAGATTTCAGTGTCACGAGTGTCAGTGCAGCACAGGGCTAAAATTGGGGTTGTGTCACAGAAAAAGTGATAGATCACATTGGATTTGCAGAAATGCAAGTTGTGTATGTGAAGAACAATGACTAATGACTCAGTAAAATCATTTAAGTAAGACCCAGTGATGAGGGCACTGCAGAGTGTCGTGGACATTATGACATGATAGTGAAGAGGCTGGCAGATAGCTACACAGCGATTGAGGTAAGAACGTAAAATTCAGTGACAACCAAGAAGACAAAAAAATACATTTGGGTGAAAGAACCCATGAATGAAATATATTTATCAGAAGACAGTAACTTCTTTAGGGTTTTAGGTAAGATGACCATTGAATAACTGATGTCAAGGAAAGACAGGTGACTGAGGAAAAAGTACATGGGGGGTTGAAGCTTGAGATCCAGGCGAATTATCAGCAGCATCTCTGCATTCCCCAGCACGGTAATGAGGTATATCAGTAGAAATAGTAGAAATAGCACCGGCTGGATCTCTTCAGATTCTGTCAATCCCAGAAGGATGAAGACAGGCATATTTGTGTTATTCCTAGTCCCCATAATCTGTTTTACTGTTGTAAACTATTGAGAAATCAAATGTTATACTTAGCATGAATGACTTCAAAACAGTTTATAAAAAATAGGAATTATCTGCAATTTTTCTTAAATTAGTTTTGTGAATTTAGAAATTAATAATAAAGAATAGTTCCCAAAATATGGCAGAAAAATTATTAGTTTGACTGCCAAATATAAATTACATATAAATCAACTTTTGGATATTGTGTAATGGGGATACAGATATATTGTCTAATTAGAATGACTATGACACTGTTGTAAATACTTATTTTCATTAACTTATTTTAAAAGATTAAAATATTATATTGTAAGCATTACTATTGTACACATTTTTAGATGAGAATTTTGGGATGGGAATTAAAGTAATTTATCCAATAATAATTTATCAAGTATTATTGTTTCTGTGATTCTAGCAAAATTGTTTGAGTCCAGAGATCATGTTCATAACATTACATTCCTATTCATATTAATTTTCAGAAAAAATATAGAATGTTTTAGTTCATTTATTGTTATTTTATATCCAATATTATACAATAAAAAATATAAAAATAGATCATAAACTAAAACCTTAGGTTCATTAATTTTTTTAAAGATTTATTTATTTATTTATTTATTTATTTATGTTTTAGTTCATTTACTGTTATATTATATCCAATATTATATAATAAAATATAATAAAAATAGATCATAAACTAAAACCTTAGGTTCATTAATATTTTTTTTAAGATTTATTTTTATTTATTTATAAATCCCCCCCCTCCACTGCTTGTTCTTGCTGTGTTCATTGCTTTTGGTGTTCTTCTGTGTCTGCTTGTCTCCCCATGCTGCAGCATCCCACCGAGTCAGCTCACCACCCAGCAGCTTGCCTGCTACGTGGCAGCTTTGCCTACTCAAGAAGGCCCTGGGAACTGAATCCAGGGCCTCCCATGTGGTAAGCCAGAGCTCTACCAATTGAGCCACAGCTGGTTCCCAGTTTCGTTAATATTATAGAGCACACATTACTTTTAATTTTTAGAAGGTAGGAGTTTTAACAGATTATATAATCAAAATTCCTCCAAAAATTGTATTTTTTACATCTGTCCATTGCTTTATTTCTCTGATTCCATTAGTTCTATATTTCCTTTTCTACAAATATTGGCATTACTTGGTTAAGACCTACATGTTATATATGTGAATATGCATACTATCCTAATAATTTTCCCATTTTTTATATAAACTAAAAAGCTCTAATTTGAGATTAATATTTACCTTGGGTCAAAGTATGTGAAAAATTTTTTCCAGCATTATCTGTCTAGACAGTTGTCAATCTCAAGTTTTTCTCACAAATAAAATATGTAAAGCATATAAAGGGATAGAAATTTCTGCAATATACTTGATTCCTTAAAAATAACCTAGAGTTAATTTTTTCTGCATGAATTTTTTTTATTTCTTTAATTTGAGGTACAATAAATAACTTAAAATTTTTGTTCAAGACCTGTTCAGATAGAAAGTTCACCTGGAAATTTTGTCTCACAAGTTTGCCAAGGAGCCACTGTGAACACAAGCAGAGCAGAGAATTCTTTGCCTTTTATTCTGATAAATCCAAGGCATCTCTTATAAAGAAGCTTGCTGGTAATGCAAAGTTTGGCCATATCTGGGACCAATTTCCCAAGATGATTGCTTGGCAAGATTCCAAGGATAAAGATTCAAGAACTAATGCACCCATTTTAGGTTAATAACAGAGAATTTCCTTCCTCTTAGAAGCCACACAATGTTAAGTAAAATCTTTGGCATTCTCCTGTGATGCTCTAATTTAAGACTGAGTAAAAGAAGAGGTATTTCTAGAGAAATGCTTAATTACTCTGTTGCTGAAAGGCCAGATTATTTAACACTAAGGATGGGTTACCCCATTTTTCCCAATGACCCTGTCTTAAGATTAAATATTGTTTATTATACTAATATTATTACACAAATAAAGAAAAAAATGAAAATTGTTCATAAATATTGTTATTACATAGATGTATTTGTCTCCATGTATTTTACTATGTGCGTGTAAAGCTTATTTATATGTTTACTTATGTGTTTATGTAATTTTATTATACTCAATTTTTGGTAATATCATGATATTATTATTGAATATTTATAATATACCTTGACTTCTTTCACAATATGCCTTTGTAAAACCCACAATTTCATTTATTTTGCTTTGACTTGTACAGCATAAGTAACTTTTTTCTAGGAACATGCACCAGCTAATGAACAGTACTTTTTGAGGCATGAGAAAAAAATTTAGTGGTATTTCTCCAGTCAGGTTTGGTAGTGCCAACTAATTCATTGATAAAGCACATGTACTGCAATTAGTCAGAACAAGATTTGTGAAGTTTGTTTTATTATTTTAGTTTATTGGCAATTACTATATTAAAAGAAACATGTTAGAAGAATGTAAAATCTGTGCTGAGATTACTAGAGATTTATCATTATATTAATGGCCAAAAACTTACTTCTACATACACCCATTTTTAATGATAATGAAATCAATTTTCATGTAGATTTAGAAACAATATTGTTTATACTGCAGAATTTTCAGTGAGTTTGCATCGATCAACTTGTCACAAAATAATATATTATATATTAAAGTTTTGAATATGCAATTCTTAATTTCATCAAATATTCAGTGATACTTATAAAAACTTATGTGGAGATTCAAAGGATAACATCAATTTGTTTCAAAATAGGGCACCTTGGGGTGTAAGATATTCTGTGTAAATGCAACCTCAATAGGATCTTCTTCCTCATTTCAAAATAACCATGAATGAATTTTTCTTCCAGCCATTGAAATAAATTTTATAGGCTTAAGATTAAGTGTGCTTTCAAATAATATAAGACATATTTGAAGAAGTAATATTTCACAAAACTTTTTTGGCTAATATTTTGTTGAGCCTTTATTGTTGGGATTCCAGTATAACACCTCTGACAGTAAAAAAAAAAAAAGAGCAAATGATCAGACATAAGAAACAGAAGGAAATATAACTTATTTTCCCTAATTTCAACATATTAGAACTTCATCCCTAAAATTATTCAATGCCATTTATTAGAAATTCTATCCCTCCTTTTAAATATGTTATTTTTGTAGGTGTTTTGAAATTCTTTTTTAGGAATTTTATAGTATTCTGAAAAATTGCCTCTATTGGTATTTTACATTGTCTTTCATATCTCTGAATACAGAGGTCTACTCTTTCTAATAGTACTATTTTGCACAGGTTTATTTATATGCTTAAATTTAAGGAATACATTTTTACATCCTTTTAATATTCATCTAGTCCTTTTAATTTTTTTAACTGGAGAATTTGGGTGTTTACAGAAAAAATACAGGATTCCCAAACCGCAACCCACCACCAAAAAGTTGCAATGGTGTGAAACATTTATTACAATAGATGATGGTACATTTTTATAATTGTACCATTAACTAAAGTTCATGATTTATTTTGCATTCACTGTTTATGTGGTGTAGTTCCACAGATTTTTAAAAAATTTTTATACTTCCATATATACAATTTAACATATCAATGTGTCATTTGAGTTTACAATATTGTGTTACCATCACCACCATCCACCACCATTACATTTCCATCATTCCAGTTAAGAATCCTGTATGTTTTCAGCTTGAACTTCTTATTCATTATCCTAACCCTGTCCCTGGTAACCTATATTCCACATGCTGACTCGATGAGTTTGACAATTCTAATTCATTAAAATAAATGAGATGATACATTTTTTGTCCTTTTGTGTCTGAATTATTTCATTCAACATAATGTTTTCAAGATTCATTTATATTGATGCATTTATCAATACTTCATTCTTTTTCACAACTGAAAAATATTTAATTTCTTGTATGTATATGCCTCTTTTTATTTATCTATTCATGTTGATGGACACTTGAGTGGCTTCCGTCTTTTGAGAATTATGAATAATGCTGCTGTGGTGTGCCAATATATAATTGTTGAAAAGACTACTCTTTCCCAGTTGTGTGACCTTTGCCCCCTTGTAAAATATCAGTTGTCCATAAATGTGAAGGTTGATTTCTGAACTCTGAATTCAATTTCATTAGTCTATATGTCTATCTTTGTGCCAGTACCATGTCTATCTTTGTGGCATTGTAATAACTTTTAAGTTTGGGAAGTGTGAGCACTCCAATTTCATTCTTCCTTTTCAGGTTGGCTTTAAATTTTGATGACCCCTTGTTCTTCCATATAAATGTGAAGATTGGCTTATTAATTGACATCTTAACACTATTTAGTCTTCCAATCCATGAAAACAGTATTCCCTTCCATTTAAGTCGTCCATTTCATCTAGAATATTTAAATTATTGGCATTACAATTTTTTCATATTAACTTCTTATAGTCCTTTTTAGTTCAAAAGTATAATGTCACTCTTTTCATTTCTGATTTATATTATTTGTATCCTTCATCATTTTTTCTTTGTCAGACTAGCTAAATGTTTGCCAATTTTACATGTCTTTTCAAAGAACCAACTTGTGTTTCTGTTGATTTTCTCTATTTTTGTTTATTTGTTTGTTTCTATTTCATTTATCTCTATTCTAATATGTATTTCCTTCCTACTCCTCCCTTAGGGTTTAGTTAGTTCTTTTTCTAGTTCATCCAATTTTGAGGTTAGGTCTATGATTTGAAGTCTTTCTCCTTTTTTAATGTATGCATTTAGAGTTATAAATTTCCATCTCAGAACTCATCCCATAAGTTTCGTTATGTTGTAGTTTCATTTTCATTCACCTCAAGATATTTCTGAAATTGCTCCTGATTTCTTTTTTAACCCTTTCTTTGTTTAAGTATATGCTGTTTACTTTTCACAGATTGTTAGTTTCCATTTTTCCTTCTGCTATTGACTTCTAGCTTCATTCTGTAGTTGTTGGAGAACATACATTGCATGATTACAATATATTTGAACTTATTGAGACTTGTTTTTTGACACATTATGTAAGCTATCCTGGAGAATGATCTATGTGCTTTGAGAAGAATGTGTATTCTGCTTTTGTTGGATGAAGTGTTCTATATATGTCTGTTAAGTCTAGTAATTTTAGAATGCCTTTCAAGACATACACTTACTTCTTGATGTTCTAGCTAGTTGTTCTATTCGTTATTGAGAATGGTGTATTAAAGTCTCCTACTATTAATGTGAAACTGTTAACCTCTCCCTCAAACCTATCAGTATTGCTTCATACGTACTGGTGTTCTACTGTTAGGTGTGTATATTTTCCTAATTCTTACATCATCCTGTTGAATTGCCCCTTTATCAGTATATATTAATATTTTTCCTCTTAACTGTTTTGGATTTAAGGATTATTTTATCAGATATTAATTTAGCCAACCCAACTCTCCTTTGGTTACTGCTTGAATGGTAATTTGTTTCTGAATATTCACCCTCAATCCACTTGTATGTATAGATTTAAGGTGTGTCTATTACATACAGCATATATTAGGGTCATGCTTTTTTATACATTCTGCCAATCTCTGCATAATGACTGGGAAGTTTAGTCCATCTATATTTAAAGTCACTCCTGATAATGCAGGGCTTTTATTCTACCATTTGTCTCTGTAGTTCTCACTCCTTTCTTGTTCCTCATTCCATTAATGCTTAATTTTTAATTTTTGAAAACTTTATTTTTAGGGGAGTTTTAGAATAGAGAAAAGTTACACAGAAAATATAGGGGATTCCCATATACTCCACCACCTCTACCTCTCACATTTATCCCTATAAATAACATCATTCATTAGTGTATTTGACAGCCAAAGGGGTGCTGATACAAAATACAAGAAATCGGTTGGTCTTTATAAAGAGTATTTATTTGGAGTAGAAGGCCACAGTTACTAGGCCATAAAGTGTAAGTTTCTTCCTTCACCAAAGTCCATTGCTACGTGTTGCAGCAAGATGGCTGCCAATGTTTGCCAGGGTTCAGGCTTCTTGGGTTCCTCTCTTCCCAGAGATGTGTTTCTCTCTGTGCTTAGCTCCTCTGGTTCCTCCACAAGGTCAGCTGTAGACTATTAGGCTCTCCAGGCTTTGCTTTTCTCCACAGGCCAGCTGTGAACTCTCAGGCAGATGGCTCATCTCTATCCTGGGGCCTTATCTCCTTCCTCACCAAAACTCCAACATCAAAACTACTCCCTCTGCCCTTTGCCTTGCCTTTTATATTTGATTCCCACCCCACCAAGGGGTGGGGCTCAATGCCATACTGACATGGCCCAGTTAACACCCTAATCATAACTTAAATATGCCCAGATTAGCAGACCAGTTTACAAGCATGATCCAATATCTATTTTTGGAATTTGTAATTACATCAAACTGCCAAACTGCTACAATGAGTACGGTATATTTGTTACATTTGGCAAACAAATATTCAAGAATCGCTACTAAACATGGTCTATAATTTATATTATGGCTTACACTTTGTACTGTGCAATTTTATAGGTTTTGAGAAAATGGATAATAGCATGTATCCACTGAGCTATCTAGCCGGGCCCTGGATAATAGCCTGTATATGTCATTGTATTCTCATGCAGAAAAATTCCTCAATATTGCCAAAATGCCCCATGTTACATGTTTCCTTCCTTTTCCCTTCCCTTAAAATCTCTGCTGACAACTATCTTTATATCAATGTTATATGTTCTTCCATTACTAGAATAATAATAAGTCTACTTTGGTCCATAGTTGCATTCCTCCCTTACATTTGTCCATTCCTCAATCTTGAAGATTTTGGGATGGTGATGTCCACTCTGCTTCCACTTGAGAAGGGGCTTAGATCCCATGGGGCAGACAGGTGCAACTGCCTTGCTTGCAGTTGGAGATACTCTCTGTTTTCTGGGATGTGTGTTTTCCATCATCACCTTTTTGTTAGTTGTCCTGGGTGAGTCTGATGAACTGGAGGGTAGGTATTGGCTGCAACTCTGCTGAGATTCAGGGCTCCACCAGCATATGAACAGACTGAAGATATAAATCTCTGGGACATATATTTAATGAGTATAGTGCTAATTATAGATTCAAATAAAAGGGGCAGAAGAACCATGTGTAGGAAATTATAAACCAGTCTAACTGTCACAATTGGGATACAGGTTAACATAAAGTCCAGGTAAGGCTCATCAATGGGGTGATGGTTTCCTGGGGTTGGGTGCCCTGCTTATAGTGTCCAGAAGTCTTTAGAGCCCTCAGGAACACCCCTGCTTGAGGCATTGCTTACTGTGGCAGTTAGTGAGATCCTCCTGCGATGTTCATAAATGTAACCTCAGGAATGATTACTGAAGTCACTTTGAAATCTTTAAGCCATAAAATGCCTGTCATATTTAATAATTCCCCTTTTGAGCCAAGAGATTTTTCCAAATGCATCACTAGTGGCACTTCATAATAATTCCTCAGTGCCAGGGAGGCCTGTCCTTGGAAGTCATGTCTCAGGCTTGGGAGAAGGCAATGACCTGATATGCTGAGTTTGGATTAGAAAGAGCCCATATTTGAGCAACAAGGAGTCTTTCAGGAGTTATCTCTTAGGAAATATATATTATTAAACTAAATTTCAATTTTACAAGAAAACTACAGGCATTGTTATCAAGGGCCTTGTGTATTGGTCTGTCCTCTTTGACAAGGCACTGCCTATGTATTCTAAATATTCTTGCCACTGTATTAGAGAATGTAGCAGGACTCCCCAGGATGGGAATTTAATTCTTGTTGTGTATCGTGTAGGCCTCAATAACATTTGTTATACATTTTGTACAAATGTTATGCAAATGTTATACATTTCAATAAAATGTTATACATTTTAACAAAATGTATAATGGCCTGTAACCATCACTGCCAAATCATGCAGAACAATTATCATAGTTACAAACCTTCTGCAATCTAAAACCTCCCCCAAAACAAAGACATAAAATAAATACACAAATATGATAAAAAATTAAAAATAATAAATACTAATAAAAATACAAACATATTTATTTTTGCATTGTTTTCATCACCATGAGTTCTTTTATGTACAGTAACAATTTCTTCTGCATGTTCTTCCATTATCTTTCTTGCACAGTGACATTTTCTTCTGCATATTCTGCAATTCCTTCTTATTTTTTCACTTTTTTTTCAAAAAAGCTTTAGTTTACATAAGGTCACCTAGAAAATATAGGTGATTCCCATACACCCCACCCCTTCCCCTCTAACATTCTCCACCAGCAATAACATCCCACATGAGTATGGTTCATTTGCCATAATTGATGAACAAATATTGAAGCATTGATACCTACTATGGTCAATGGTCTATAGTATGGTTTATACTTTGCACTGTATACTTAACTAGGTTTTGATGAAACGTACAATGTATTTTGCACAAATGAACAATGGCCTGCATCTGTCACTGCAAGTCCATGCAGAAGAATTCCAATGCCCCAAAATGTCCCATATTTCATCTATTCTTCCAACCCCCTCCCCTCAGAACCTATGATAACCACTAAGTTTCAACTTTTGAAGAATAAGATTCAGAGTTACATGCATTGATTTTGAGGGCTTGACATATTTGTTTGTTTTATTTTATTAGGCACTGCATATGTTCTCGAGGGATTCTTGTCCCTCTAATTGAGAATAGGTTAGATCTCCCCAGGATAGGAGTTTAATATTTTCTTGTTTATTGTGTGGGCCTCCATCCACTGAGAAAACCACTATGACAAGATAAACACTTTCATATTCCATAGAATCATGCCCCATTTGTGCCTCATCCCACATATCTCTACAACCCTGATGCTGTGCACCAGTAACCATCTCCTACCATATTTGCTAAAAGAACATTCCCACAATTGTAGTTATTTTTGGTATTGTATGAACATTTATTGCATTATCATAAAATAGTAAGACAGAACTCTAGAGAGGAGGTGATGCATTAAACAATATGGATATCATTTAGTAAAAAATGCTGTGGGAATTTTTATTGGGATTGTATTAAAATGTAGGTCAGTATGGTTATGGTAGACATTTTAATGATGTTTAATCTTCCTATCAATGAACAGGAAATATTCTTCCTTTTATTTAAGTCTTCTTTGATTTACATTAACTAAATGTTGTAGTTTTCTGTACATAAGTCATTTATATTTTTATAAAGATTATTCCCAGATGTCGGATTCTTTTAGTTGTTACTGTATATGGAATTTTTTCTTGAATTCCTCCTCAGATTGTTCATTATTGGTGTACAAAAATGCTACTGATTTTTGCATGTTGATATTATATCCTGACACTTTACTGAACTCATTTATCAGCTCTAAAAGCTTTGTTGTAGTTTTTTCAGGTATTTCTATGTATAGGATCATGACATATGCAAATAGTGTAATTTTAAATTCAACTTTTAAAATTTGAATTCCTTTTATTTATTTTTCTTGCCTAAGTGCTCGAGCAGGAATGTCTAACACAATGTTAAACAAGACAGGTGACAGTGGGTATCCTTGACATTTTCTGGATTTTAGAGGGAAAGCCTTTAACATTTCACTATTGAATATGATGTTAGCTTTGGGTTTTTCATATATCCCTGTATTAGTCAGACAAAGGGGTGCTAATACAAAATACCAGAAATCTGTTGGCTTTTATAAAGTGTATTTATTTGCATGTTTCTCCTTGACCCACTGATTGTCTAAAAGTGTGTTATTAACTTTCATATCTTTCTGCCTATTACAGTTCTCTGCCCCTTATTAATTTCCACCTTCATTCCATTGTGGTCAGAGAAATTACTTTGGATAATTTCAGTCTTTCTGAATTCTTTGAGACTTGTTCTGTGACCTAGCATGCAGTCTATCCTGGAGAATGGTGATGTTGGCTTGAGAATAACGTATACCCTACTGTTTGGGGGTATAATGTTCTGTATATATCCATTAATTCCAGATTCTCTTTAACACATTATTCAACATCTCTGTTTCTTTATTGACCCTTTGTCAAGATATTCTGTCTAAAGATGATAATGGTGTATTAAAGCCCCCCTTTATAATTGTAGAGGCATCTATTAGTCCACTTAGGTTTACAATGTTTGTCTCATGTATTTTGAGACACCCTGGTTCTTCTGCTTGATAGATTACCCCTTTTATTAATATATAGTGTCCTTCCTTGTGTTTTACATTATTTCTGCATTTAAATTCTATTTCTTTCTAATATTGGTATTTGCTACTCCCACCCTATTTTAATTATTGTCTGCATGTAAAACTGTTTTCCAAACATTAACTTGCAACCTCCTGGCATCTCTGGTCTAATGAGAGTGACTTGTAGACATCATATAGATGGGTCTTATTTCCTTATGCATTCTGCCATAATGCAGAACTTACATGAGCATGTTTTCTTTACTTTAACATATGTCATATTTTGTTTTTATTACTCTTTTTGTCTTTTTAGTTACTATGAACAGTAATCTTCCTTTCTACAATTTCCTCCAACCTTCTCTTGGTTTTTTGTTTGTTCATTTTTTTGTTTTTTCCTACAGAATCTCTTTAGTATTTCTTGAAAGGCAGGGTTCTCTATCATTTTCTGCTTATCTGTGAGTATTTTGAACTATCTCTCAATTTTGAATGCCATCTTTGCTGGAAAAAAAATTCTTGGCGGGCAGGTATTTTCTTTCCTTTTTTTCTTTTTTCCTTTTAGCACCTGAACTATTTCATACCACTTCCTTCTTGTGTCCATTGTTGCAGGTGAGAAATCAGTCTTAATCTGATAAAGCTTCCTTTATATGTGATGGACCTCTTTTCTCTTGCTGCTTTCAGAATTCTTTCTTTGCCTTGAGTGTTTTAAAATCTGAAATGTATGTGTCTTGAAGCAGCCCTGTTAGGGATAATGCTCTTTTGAGTGCCCACCACTTCCTGGACATGTACATCCATGCCCCTCATAAGAGTTGGGAAATTTTCAGTCATTATTTTGCCCAACACTCCCTCTGCTCCCTCTTCCTTTTATTCTCCTTCTGGAATGCCCAAAACATGTATGTTTGCGACTTTTGTGTTCTCATTCAATTCCCTGATTTCCTGCTGATTTTTTGGTCTCTTTTTATCTATCTGTTTTTCTCTCTGTGCAATTTCAGTTGTTTTCTCTTTGACATCACTATTCTTTCCTTTGCCTGATCAAAACTGCTGTTATGTGTTTCCAGCATATTTTAAACTTCTTGCAAGGTGCCTTTCATCACCATCAGGTCTGTTGTCTTTTCATGTATGTTTACAATTTCTTCTGTATATTTCATCACTGTCTTCTTAATATCCTTTAATCCTTCATTTCATTAAGTTGATTCATGATATTTGTTTGGACAAACTTGATTAGTTGTTCTATGTTTTGCATCTCCTCCTGCTTTTTGGTTTGTTCATTAGACTGGGCTATGTCTTCCTATTTCTTACTATGGCTTATAATATTTTGCTGGTATCTAGTCAACTGTTTATCTTGATGAGATTTTTCAGGTAGTTAGCTTCTCTTTCTACTTTAGGGTTTTATTTCATTTTGTTGTATACTAAGGGTTTTCTTTGCCATTTGGCTCCACTTATTCTAAATCCTTGTAGTTGTCCATATTCCCCCTCAAAAATATTAAGACCATAAAAAAGGAAAGCAAGGGGCCGGCTGTATAGCCCAGTGGATAGGGCACCAGTATACCACATGGGAGGCCCCAGATTCAGTTCCCGGGGACCTCTCCTAGCGGGCAGACCACCTTGAGAAGGGCAAGCTGCTGTGGGCAGGTGGACCCACCATGGGCAGGGCAAAAAGCTGCCATGGACAGGGCAAAGCCACCATGGACAGGGCAGGTCACCCACGAACAGAGTGCAGCCAGCCACCTGCAAACTGAAGCACAACCGGCCGTGAATGGAAGCAGAAGCCGCCCACAAGCAGGGCAAAGCTGCCTGTGCGGTGACCAGCCTCAGCACATCACCGCAATGGGGGGAGACAAAGTGGACAGAGAGGAACACAGGAATGGACACACAGCAAGAGCAAGCAGAAAGGGGGGGCGTATGTACTAAATTTAAAAAAAAAGGAAAGCAAAAAGAAAAGAAAAAGAATAATAATAATTTTTTTTTAAGATTTATTTATTTTATTACATATCTCCCCTTCCCCCAGCTGCGGCGACGCACCGAAAGTGGTCACTGCGCAGGCGCGGCTTTCCCCGCTTGTGGGTGGTCTCTGCGTCCATTCACGGCCGGCGCTTGCTTCAGTTCATGGGTGGCTGGCTGCGCTCCATCCACGGGCGACCTGCCCTGCCCATGGCGGATCTTGCCCTGTCCGTGGCAGCTTCTTGCCCTGCCCACGGCGGCTCCGGCCCGCCCATGGCAGCTTGCCATTCTCAAGGTGGTCTGCCCGCAAGAGAGGTCCCCAGGAATTGAACCCAGGGCCTCCCATGTGGTATGCCGGTGCCCTATCGACTGGGCTATCGAGCCGGCCCCTAATAATAATTTTTATAAGATGGATAAGGAACCATAACAGAGCCAGGAAAACAATAAAGAATAAAAATAAAAAGGAATAAGAATTTAAAAGTTAGAATTAAAAAAAGAAACAGAAAAAATATAAAATAAAATAAAAGACTAGAAAGATGAGAAGGAAAGAAAAAAAGAAGACTAGACAATAGAAATTGGAATGAAAGAACAGCAATGGAAGAGGGAAAAATGTAATAATGAGAAGAAATATAGAAAGTAAGGAGAAAAAAATGAAAAACGGTATAAAAATAAGAAAAAAAATCTACTTCTCTGGCCACTAGCAACAATTTTAGGCTGCCAGTGTTAACCAATCAATCAATCTGTGGCCCACCCACCTCAGGTAAGATGTCCGGGTATACAGAAAAAAATTAAAAATATAACAATAAAAAACAACATATATATAATTTTAAAAATTTAAAAAACTGAAAAGAAAATCTCAGTCTAAGTTCTCTGTTGCAAAGCTGCTTGTCATACAACTTCATCCTCCTCAGCTGTGTGCCTGATAACCTTCTGGATCACTCTCTGGCTCCCCTCTCTTCTGACTGTTTGGACATCTAATGGCTGCTACTCCCTGTCCTTTCCCTCAGGCAGGTCAGGCTTCTGAATGCTTGCCAGCTGCCTCTCCTGGCTCTCCTCTCACCCAGGTTGTTAGGCTCCTGTCAGCCCATGCTCTTCCTGATCCAGTTCCTCATTCTGCCAGGGCTGCTGTGTGTGACAGAAGCCTGCCCGGTCAGCTTCCCCTTCTCCTGTCCCTGGAGCTGCTTCACTGGCTTGCATAGTTCCTTTTCCCAGGAACTGGCTGAGATACAGTTGTCCCACCCTATAACCTTCACCCCAACTCTGCTTTCCCCCAGAAACAACTGGTTACAGGTCCCTACACCTGTTTGGCCCATAGTTTCCCCACTTCAAGAGACTGCTGGGTACTGGGGCACACCCTTGGTTGCCTGGTGTCTTTCCTCACTCTCTGAGTTGTCTGAGAGCTGGTCTGCCAGCCAAATCTTTTCCCCAGCTTGCCTCTCCCTTTGAGCTGGCTGTGTGCTGGCTTGTCTACCTTATCTCTCGCAACTTCCCTCTACCCTGGCCAAGTGGTTCCCCCATCTGCAGCTGCCCCCTCCAATTGCCCCTGCCATTCTGTGGCTGCCTTTCTCTCAAAGAAATCTATTTTCCAGAAATTTCTGGAGGAGGAGTGCAGAATTCCATTCCCTACTTTGTCATCTTGTATCTCTACTAATGCTTAATTTTATATATATTTGTATTTTTTGTTGTAGCATAATGAGGGTCTTCTCATTTTAATCTAGATATGTATTTACATCTATTTTCCTTGTGGTTATGATGGCGTCAAAATTTGACATCATAAGTATATAACAATCATATTTGGTTTGATTCCAATGTTACTTCAATTTCATGCACCTATAATTTTCATATACTGCTCTTTCCCACCACATTTTTCTACTTGTTACCGCTTATATCATTGTTCATTTTATGTCTAAAAATAAGCTTTATCATTACTAATTATGCATGTGCATTGTAGCATGTGTAGGAAGAAGTGGAATTATAAACCAAACAACACACTATAATAGTAAAGGTGATTATAATTACACAAATAGTTAACCTTCCCTTAGGTCTTTATAAGTTTATGCCACAATGAACCACTTTCTGGTGACCTTTCCTTTCTTTCTTAGGAGCGCCCTTTAGCATTGCTCATACAGCATGTCTAGTGGTGATGACCTCTCAGCATTTGTTTATCTGAGAATGTCTTAATCTCTCCATTTCTGAAAGAAATTCTTCAGGTTATGAAATTCTTGGCTGGCAGTTGTTTTTTTTTTCAGTGTGTGAAATATATTTCAACCCACTGTCTTTTGGTCTCCATGGTTTCTGATGACAATTCATCACTCAATCACATTGGTACTCCCTTATACTTTTGTCTTGAAGCTTTCATAACTCTCCCTTTGCCTGTGACATTAAATAGTGAGAAAAATATATGATGGGATATACTTTTCTTCACTGTTTGGGGTTCTCTGAGTTTCAGGGATGTGCATATTCATGTATGTTTCTAATTTGAGGAAGTTCTAACAAAATATTTTTACACTAGTACAAGATCAGACATACAAATCATTGGAATTAAATTGGGAGTTTAAGAATAAAACTTCATGTCTATGGACAATTGAGATTTGACAGTGTTGCAATAGCCACTCAATGATGAAAGAATAGTTGCTACAATATTTGGTGTTTGGAAAACTGGATAGTTTCCCCCAACAAACCCTATTATTTTATTCTTTCAGAAGCCATATAATATATTTAAAGAATACTATCATTGGCATTGGTGTAACCATTGAGTTGTTCATTCACCATTTCAGTCAATATTGGAACATTTTCATTACTAAAAAAAAAAGAAAACCAAAATATCAACAATGCTATCATTCCCAAACATTAGTGCTACTAAGTACAAATCCTATGAAGTGATTTTACTTTTTCTATTAATTTCCAAATATTTACAAACAACTATTTTATCAATTCTGCACAGCTTAAACTTCAGCTTTCCATTCTCTATCCACATTCTACTCTCTGGTGACTTATATTCTAGCCATTAACTCCATGAGTTTGCACATTACATTTAGTTCATAATATTGAAAACCTACAATGATTGTACTTTTGTGACTGGTTCGCTTCACTCAACATAATGTCCATCAGGATAATCCACATCTTCAAAATGTTTCACAACTTCATTTCTTCTTAGAGCTGAATAATATTCCATCATGTGTATATACCACAGTTTGTTTATCCATTTGTCAGTTGGAACAAAATATTGAAAGCAGAAAACTGTAGAAGACCATCTGTTCTAAACCCACTAGGCAAATTATTTATCTTTTTCTGGCATCTCCTTTGGAAGTTGCAACTTCATTTAGAAGAATCATTCCCATGGTGATAGCAGCATTCAGTATGAGAATAATATATGACTCTACCACAAATTGAGCCTGGCTGCTCCCATGAATGTAGCTCACTTGTCCATTGTGAGGGTTCTTATGAGAATACAGAAAGGTCCACAGATATGATTCCACATCTGTCCTGAAGTCATAGCAAAGACTATTCACAGAGACACCATGGCCCAACCAGTCTTCTTACAGATGAATTCTAAGTTGCTTCTTCTTAAACAAAGTAAACCACAAACAAGTCAAACCAATAGGGCAAAAGCAATGGTGTCAGAGTTATTGGGTGGTCCTAAAACCTGAATAGGAACATCTGTTCTGTGTTCAGCGCAAATCCGGTTCTTTGAAGGACAAACGTATGCACTCTCTCTGGCCTGTCTTGTGGAGGTAAATGCAAGAATGTAGGAGCAGAGTTCATGATAAGCTGTTGAAAAACATCTGTCCACTCATCATAGTCCACCATACTGAAGAAGAGTTTATTACAAAAATCAGATAAATAGTGCCATGAGTTAGCCAGTATTTGATATTCTTCATTAGCTTGCCTGCCCATAGAACACTGTCACTGAGTATGAAGAGCACTGAGCATAACAAACATAAAATAGTTTTGAGGTGGTGACTTTACAAATTTTTGAAATTTGTCACCATTCATTTGGAAGACTGAGTGCTTGGAACTCCATTCCGTCAGGTGTTTTTCAGCTAAAAGATTTTCTTTTTCTTCTGTCCTGTGAGCTGGATGCA
>PVKH010008797.1:0-19239 GCA_004027955.1 Chaetophractus vellerosus | reverse complement strand
TCCTTCCTAGCCTAGCTAGTGTATCAGTCTATTCTTCTGTGCTGAGTGAATGAACCCAGCTGAGGACTACCATGGCCCTCTTCAGGACATTTGGTGGGACTATCAGCAGACTTTCTCATACTGGCCTTAAGTTAATTTCTACAGTTTTCTTTTCTCACAGGGGCAGCATTTTTTATTGCTACCACAAAGCATCATTGGTATGTCAGCTTAGCTCAGATGGCCTCCTTTCCTTTTTCATAGCTCCCCTGAATAAAATAGAAGCTCAGGTGTTGTGGTGAAAATAAAATAAGCTGACTTATTTAAACTTGCAGAGCAAGTTTAAAGTTGCATGAATGCAGTAGCAGTACCAAAAGAGTTTTCTGTTAAAAGGGGTGAGCTGGGGGAGCAGCTTATATGGCTGCTTGAAAAAAAGGAAGGTGTGGGAGAATGGGGAGGGACAAGGGAGACATGAGTTATGGTTAGTACATAAGCTCCATGAACTATGAGGACAATGTGAACTACATGGACTGTGGGGCCTGTGGACTCTCTGGGCAGGGTGTCATTGAGGCCCAGTTCATTAATTAACAAGCAGGATGTTGGTGTAAGATTGTGGCCATCTAGTGAAGATCAGCAGATTTTTTCAGTGTCAGCCTGATCTCTTTGTTAGTTCTTCCTTACAGGAAGGAGCAGTGGTTTGTCAGCACTGCAAAGGAACTTTGTACATCAGCCTGCTTCAGTTAATCTCTGTTTCTTCTTTGTAATTCCCTGGATAAAATGGAAGCTCAAGCAAATCAAGATGGTTAGTAAAATAATTTATCATTCCAATTACACATACCCTCCTTTTGGTTGAAGGAGTCCTTTGACTCTCCAAAGGTCAAGTATGGCTAGTTTGGGGCTTTATACACTGATACTCCACAATTACAGGGCACAGGAGAAAGGAGTTTGGTGGCTTTTAGGCACTGTGTAACAAAGTTGGTGCTAATGCAGATGAAAACAGGTCCAAGGAGGATGATGTTTAACATGATCAGTAGTGAGACTAGGGAATACAAGCAAAAGGTGTTAGGCAGAAACCCCTTAATTGATTCTCATATATCTCTTAGTTGCTGGTTTATGCTGTGAAGCCATTTGGCTTGTTTGAAGATTTCCTGGATGTTGGTCTCAACTTGTCTGGTGGTGTTGAGCCAAGTACAAAAGGATGTGTTGGCAACTACACAGATGCTTCCTTCTTCTGCCAGGAGAAGCTAATTGATTGTCCATACTTATGGCTGTGAGGGAATTGAGAGAGGTAGTTAGTCTTTTCAGGGCTTGCCTTGTTTCTTGAGCTACAGCTTCTAGGGTGTCACTGAGGTTGTGAAGGACATGTTTTTGGTATTTGATACCTATTCAGGGGGCTAAAAGTCCTAGCCCAAGCCTTATTCCAGTAAGAATTATACTGAATAGCCCTTTTATTTTGAGTGGGAGAAGTAAAGTTTTAAGGGTGGAAGTTGGAGTCTATTACAGAGCTAATTGTGCATTGTCCACCAGGCTCTGGATCAGTGAGAAGGAAAGGAAACACTACAGGCCCTATAGTGGTATTGCATGGGAAGGTGAAACCTGAGGGGAGACAGAGAAGCCTTTGGTATATGAGGGAATCTGAGACATATTAGGAAGGTCAGTTTGACTTTGGTGAGGACAGTTGAGTAAGTTTGGAATAGTTTGAGAGTGCTAAGTGGGCACTTTCTGGTCTGGGAGGAGCCCTATTGACTTGTTGGACATTGCCAAAGGTTTGATCTTCTGAAATGGTGGTGCAGATAGAAACTTTCAAATCATAAATAAAGAAACAGGGGAGGTGGTTTGGTTGGGAGGGAGGTGGAATGAGATACCTGAAGGGAGGTGAAACCAGGTATCTCCTGGGAGGCCAATTCCATTGCAGAATTGTGTTAGGGACTCCCATTGGAAAAGATTGGTGCTGGAAAGAATAGGGAGGGGTATTCCATAAATAAATCATTGATAGTCCTTGAGAGTTGTTATGAGAAACCCCAGCAGTCTGAGAGATTAAGCCCTGAAGTGATAATTTGGGACATGTTAAAGATAAGGTTGTTTTTCCAGTTGTAGGTGGGGTGGGAGAGACAGAGGAGGAAGCAAAAAATAGTGTAGGGGTCATTTTAGTTAGACAATGGGGCTAGATGAAATAAGTATGGGAAGATAATTTTTGCTACAATCTAGATAAAGTCAGTGGAGCTAACTGCAGTGAAGAGAAGATAATAGAATCAACAAAAATCCCTAGGGGGCTAGTCAAGGTGTTCTTGCTCTGGGTGGGGAGAATTATGCATTAGTTAAGAGACAAAAGGAATTTTAAGTATACTCAACCCATATCTGGAGTCTTGGGAGAGTTGTCTGTGTCAGATGCTGGCTGCTTCTGGACATGGTGGAGCTCCAGGGTCAGGTCTCTGATGCTTTCAGTGGTACACTTGGGTGATGAGGATGGTTTTAGGTGCAACAGGTGAAACCAGGAGTCAATTACTCAAAGCTTTGCAGCAGTAGGTGTGGTAAGGAGGACCACTTTCCACTGGAGCTTAAGTCTGTGTAACCAAAGGTGCCATATCCAATTGATCCAATCCTGGTTACACAAGCAGTGGAGATTTGGGGAGACCTGTAGGGAGAGACTTAGAAACAGTTTTTTCAGAGTTCAGAAAGAGTATGTGAGACTTTTTGGCAGTAGGTAGAAAGTGAGGAGCTAACTTCAGCAGTTTGAGCCCAGGTAAATTAGAGCATGGGCCTGCCAGTAATTATCTCATATAGCCACTATCTCATATATCTCATATAGGGAAAGTTGGTGAGGGCTGGAAGGGAAGCCCTGTAAGCATATGAGAACTAAGGGAAGAACTTTAACCTAAGGGAAGGAAAATTATTCAGTAAGTTTTCCTAGCTGCGTCACATGTTTCACAGTCGTGGTTTTCTGCCAGGTCCCAGATTTGTCTTTTCATTCCCTAAACTAGCCTGCCTCAGATGGGACCATTGCTTGTCTTACAGGAAAAACCTCTATCCACTGAGAGAACATACAGATGATAACAAAGCAATTCTTATATTCCAGACAGGAAGGGAGTTGGATGAAGTCAATCTGCCAGATCTCAAAAGGCCTTTGAGGCAGCAGGTACTTTTGAGGGGCAGGCCAAAAGGGTTGAGTGGGGTTGTATTGAGGGCAGTGGCTGTGGCTTGCAGCTGCTTCTTGAGCTGCAGTTTTAAAATATACCCACCAATATTTTCTCACAAGATTTTCAAGCTTATTAGGAGGCCAATCATTTTGAGTATGAAGATGAGTCATCATTGGGTGAGTGGGGACATCTGGAAGGATGAGTAGACCATTGGGGCTAACCCAAAGTCTAGTCTGGGGATCTTTATGTCCCCCTTGGCCCTCCAGATTTTCAAGATCTGGGGTGAGCATAGTCTGCTGGGCTTGTACAATGCAGCTTGAGGATGGTCCCTAGGGGCTGTCAGCACATTGTGGAGGGGGAAGGCAGGGTAGCTTGGCAGAGGTTCTAATTGTTCACTAGGTGTTCCATACCTACACCTTGACAAGCTGCAGTGTCCACTACTGCATTTCCTTGGACTTCTTATGAATCCCCTCTGTTATGCCCTGCTGTTTATACTACCACTGCTGCCTTGGGGAGCAAAAGACTTTGGAAAAACTCACTTACCCAAAGCTTGTTTTTGATGGGCTGGTCAGAAGATGTCAAAGTTATGAGCTACTCCAAAGGTATAGTGACTGTCAGTGCAAATGGTAATCACTTTACCTTTTGTTAAGTGGCAGGCCAACATACCTACTGTGAGTTCTGCCTGTTGAGCTGAGGAAGCCTCTGGTGGGGGACAATGTTTGACAATTTCAGAAAAGATTTTTATTCCATATCCTGCAACTAAATGTATCTTTTCATTATGATAGCAGGATCCATCTGTTAACCTGACAGGGGTTCTTTCAGAGGGATTTCTCTGAGGTCTGGTTGATATTGAGCAAAAGTGTGTTATTTTCTCATTGTATCTTTAAAGTAAATTCATGGGGCCGGCTGTATAGCCCAGCAGATAGAGCACCAGTATACCACATGGGAGGCCCCGGGTTTGGTTCCCAGGGACCTCTCCTAGCAGGCAGACCTCCTTGAGAAGGGCAAGCCACCATGGGCAGGCAGAGCCACCATGGGCAGGGCAAAAAGCTGCCATGGACAGGGCAAAGCCGCCACGGGCAGGGCAGGTCACCCACAAATGGAGCGCAGCCAGCCACCCGCAAACTGAAGCGGAGCCGGCCGTGAATGGAAGCAAAGCTGCCTGCACAGTGACCGATCTTGGGGCATCCCCGCAACGGGGGGAGACAAAGCACACACAAGAATGGACACACAGCAAGAGCAAGCAGAATGGGGGGGATATAATAAATAAAAATAAATAAATAAATCTTTTAAAAAAATAAAGTAAATTCATGAGACACCAGGGTTTCAAAGGGGGAAAGAAAGTTTTATTGGTTGTGCAAACAATGGAGCACAGTGGCCTTCTGGGCCCAAATTGCCTCCTGGATCTGCAGAAATTCTAGTATTTTATAATATCAGGATGGTAATGAGTAATTGGGGTGGAATTTGCATGGGTTCTTTCATTAATAAACATTAAGGGGCTGTGATAATTTGGGGGTGGATCTGATGAGGATGAGTGACAGTTACAACCATTATCAGAGATCAAGGAATCTGGGAGGAGATAACAAAAACAAAAGACAGCTATAAGGTTCTTCAAATATATATCAAACAGAAGAAGGTAGCTTGGTCACCCTTTCAATAGAAAAGCTCATATACAAAGGTAAGACCTGTCTGGAGTAATCATTATAACAGCAGGTACAAGTGGTCATATACAAGGGTAAGATCCACCTGGAATAATCATAACAATGGCAGGTTCTTAGTCAGAAATGGCCACATAAAAAGGATGAAGTCTATCTAGCCAGTTTCAGTAATTTCAGATATTAACCCTTTTGACTAATTTAAAAAGCATCTGTATAATGTACCCTCATTTAAAATTCTTCCCTCTCTGTTTGTAAAATTCCCAATCTTGGGAATAATCTGGATATCAGATCTTCCTGGCTTCATGCTGAAAAGGAACATTGACATTGTGGGGTAGAGGCATGAAGCTGATTGTCCTCTGGGTTCCAGGGGTTTTCTGGCATAGTGATAATTCAGAGAATTTCTGAAAAACAAACTTAATAAATAAATTGGGAATTATAGGTTTAAATACCATGGTACATTGGGGGAATCATTTTATAGCTTTCTTAGATACAACCCAGAATTTTCTTTGGGCTTTACCTGCTGCCTGAAACCTTCATAAGAGCAACCTTCAGAATGACCTCTCAACTCTATTTGAAAACTCTTAGCCATTAAAAGTCTATTCTGTTCTATTTCATTTCCCCCTTTTGGCCTAATCCCACTTTTTCAGGGAAGCCTATCCCTAGGAGTTGTTAAATCCTGTATGGCCAGGAAAATTTTCTGGAAGTTAAGTCCTGCATTGCCAGGGAAAAGTTTAACCCTGGAATTCCTGTCCTATGTAGGGGGAAAATAGTGAGAGTTTGGCTTAGAGAGAAACAAAGAGGTTCTCTAGAGATGATGTTCAGGCATTAGTTATAGTTAAGTTTAGCTTCATCATTACAGAAATAAGTTTCATGAGTGCAAGCCTCAAGACCAAGGACTCAGCTTACTAGCATGTTTCTTTTTCACAGATTTACCTTGTAGAGTTCTACTGTTTCAATAAATTGGGAGCTCCTATTGTTTGAGTAGTAGAAATTTCCCAGATGAAGAGGTTTAATATTTCTACATTTCTCCCAGTCCTTAAGAGACTTCACAAATACCTTTCTAATGTATGCCCAAAACACTTTGAGATGCATCAGAGTATACAACAATTCTCTACAGAATATCACAATCTTATTTGAGGCAGGTTAGTTTAGGAAAAGGGAAGATGAGTCTAAGATCTGACAGAAAAACATGGCCATGAAACACATGGACATGGAACCCTGCCTGGAAACCCCTGAGGGAAAGACCACCAGCAAGAAGGCTATGAGAAGGGCCCCACAAGAACCCCATTTGGAATGAGATTGGAATAAGATCTCATTTGGAATCTAGGGAAAGCCCTGGATACCCTCAAGGGGCCTCACCATTGGCTCCCTGGGGAACTAACTGGTGGGGTAACCAATCAGAACAGCAAATAACTGGGGTCCTGGGACAGGTAATATAGTTAAAGAGGGAAGGCAGCTGGCCTGGCAAACAACATGGCTGCCAGGCCACATGGCAGTGAGGCCCTGCCCAGAAACCTTCTGAGAAGAAGGCTGCCAGAAAGACATTGTAAGGTCCTGGTTATGAGAACCTCATTTGGAATGAGAGGGAAAGCCCCAGATATCCTCAAAAGTCCTCACCTTTGGCCCCCTGAGAAATGACAGGTGGGGCAACCAGTCAGAACAATGAAGAGACTTTAGAAATCCCTGACCTAGAGCCCCACCTGCACCACTCAACCTGCAGTGTGCCCACAGTCCATGCCTTAGCATGGACTGTGTACTTTTCTCATTTTCTCATTTCTTAATAAACTCTTTACTCCCTTGCCTATCCAATGACATGTCCTTAAATTCTTTATTTGACATAAGCCAAGAACCTAGGAGCTTTGAAACCAGAGACTTTTGGTAACATTTGGTGAGCCAGCCAGGAGTTCTAGAGGCAGGTAACCCTGTCTGACACCCAGCAAGGACTAGTGAGTCTAAACTTTTAATTATAGCCCATTTGCGCCCTCTTTTGGTTCTACCATTTTAAAGGGGTTCCTGGATAGGTTCCCACAGGACATAAACTCATTCTTTCCAGGCTTCTGGCTCATCTTTGGAGGTGGTAAGTGTGAGCCCCCATGCCATGTAAAACCAAGGTAGCTCTGCGTAGTGGGCAAAACCATCCTTGAGACCTGACTGGGCATGTGGCCTAATTTGAACAGGAGTCCACCAGGAGTTTAGCAGGCCCTCTCTGAGTTCAGAATGGCTATCACCCATTGTACCATTTCCTTAGACCACTAGTTAACTCCATTTAATTAGAAGTGCCTTTAATCTTCCAAATACTGCTGTCCTCATTTTGGGTCTGTGAGATGGTTTGGACTGCATTAGAAATTGAAAATGCATTTGTTAGTAAGGCATGAATCCCATCCTCAGCAGTGTCTGAGGTTTTGCTTCTTCTCAGCCCTGGGAAGGCCCTGAGATTGTTTTTGGGACCCCTGAGGCTCCTGGCTAGCAAGTCACAGGACAATTAATCTCTAGATTTTTTAATGGACTTTTACTGTCAGGTTTAACTAAGGAACTCAGCCCCTGGGAATGGCTATGAGGTGAGTTTGCTCCTAGCCATCTGCAAAGTAGGCAAAAGAAATGTCCTTAGCCATCCCCTTTCCTAGGGTCAGCCCATCTTGGGTAGGACCTGGACCCAGATGCCCCCCAAGATCTCTAAGGCTCTAGGGATACTCAGAGACATAAGGCTCCTGATCCCCAGAACATGGGAACAGTGAGCAGGGCTCCCAATTTCCAGGATGCTGGATCAGTAAGCAATCCATTTAATCAAGTCTAGTAGTGGATGCCACCCAGACTGATGAATGTTTTTTATCTTTCCCTAAGATAATGTGCAGCTTCCAATTGGGACAACCTGCCTATTGATAATCTAAAAATAGAAAGGCTAATCTTTTCCTGCCACACCACATGGCTACAGTATGGCCAAGAGTGGCCTCTGTATGGGACTCTGAATTCCAGTTAAATCTATGAAAAAGAGGAAAACAGAGGACAAACATATCTGAGGACCAGAGACCGCATGGTCATGTCTCCTTAAAAAGATGAGGAAATGCACTACCAAACTGGTCAATTTTAAATAAGTTCAGGAAAGTTACTCAGAGGGAGAACCTAGAAACCTAGCCTTATTTCAAAGAAAGTTTATGGAGACAATAAAAATACCTTCTTGGTAGATCCTAACTCTAGAGAAGGACAGACCCTCCTAGGAACTCCAGTCTGCCTCAGATATCCATAGAAAGGTGCAGGAAGTTTCCCTGGGCCCCAAACTTCTGTCTTTTCAGAACCAGCTTTCTTAGCTTTCAAGAATGAACACCACACCACCAAGATGGAGAAGATAAGGAGGGGCAGGTGCAGGGTCTGGAACAGGCTCACATTCTAACTGGTCACCTCAGGGTTACCTGAATCCACATCTGTAGGAACTTGGCCCCAAGTTGCCTTACCATGCAGACCACTGGGACCTTGCCCCAGGGGAGGACAGAATGGGCCTGAAGCCATGTGTGAACCATCAACTAGAAGGCCTTGGGTGACCCTTGACATGGCAGATAAAGTTGTTAATTTTTTAATTAACATGGGAGCCAATTATGCAGTCCTAGCCTGCACTCCAGAGCTCTCTAACCTTGGTTGTGGCTAATGAGAGGTGTGAATGGGGAATCAAGATCTAGGCCATTTACAAAACCTCCCCTGCCTCTGGCCCATGATTTTAAAGTTTCTGGCTGTTTCTAGCCCCCTGCCTACTTCCTTGTAACACTCGACTCCTTCCAGTGAAAAAAAGCCTTTTCAGGGCTTTACCCTTTGCCAGAAGCTAACTAACAGGAAGCAGTGGCCAGAGCAGCTCCAATACATGTCTCATTGGAGGCAGAGCTTCTCTGGACCCCTTGGCTCTGTACTTAGCAGCTGTTCAGGGATTTTCCTGGAGGAACAAAGCTGGAGGGTCCTGCATGAGGAGTTTTGCAGTTAGGTGATTCTAAAGTCAGATCTTCCCCTAAACTAAGCTAAGTGGATAAAATTCTCTTCTGTTTTAATCTGTGCTTGCTTCAACTTTGTTAGTCTGCTCACACCTAGGAACTCATAAATCAGATTTGGGATTTGCCTGTTACAAGTTGGATAATGGTGAAAGGTAACATAAAAATGAGTCTTTAAATGTCAATACTGTCTTCCAATTGGATTTGATGTATAGTTCACAATGGAATTGTGAAGTTTCTAAACTGGAAAAGCAGGAAAACTTAACAATATTGTTACTAATAAAATTGTTAATTGCTTAGTTAATAAACAGAAGTGTCCAAATTGTTTTTTAAAAATCACTTTTATTGATACATATTAATAAAGCATAGAAGTCATCCAAAGTATACCAAATTGTTTTTCAGTGTAAACTTACTAGAAACTGTAACTAAGAGTTAAGATCCTTATATAGATGCCTTTATATTATAAAACAGCAGAAGAATAATATCTGAAAGTGCTATAACTGGGTGGATTTAGCCTAGAACCTACTACTGTGATGGTAATCTTAAACTTATTTACCTTTGTTTATGGTTACTCCAGGTCCAGCCACACCTTTTTTTATCTTACTAGCTTCATCTAGCCCATTAGACTTCAGCTATTGTGATGATAATTCTAAACTGAGCTTGCCTTTGTTTATGGTTACTTCAGGCCTAGCCTCACCCCTTGCCTATGCTTATGGTTATTTCATGACAAGTTCTGCCCCCCATAGCTCAGGTCAAGGCAAATTTAAGATGCCCCTGTCTCCTGTCCTTCCTCTGGTATTAATGACCCTGCTTTCTCATGTGACTCCAGGTGTGGACTAGATTGCTGCCTAGTGGAATTCTTGATGCTCAGGGTTGGATGTCCACTCTTCCAGTGCAGTGGCCAAGGACTAGTGAGGGGTCCTCCCACCTTGAGTGTTGATGTTCCTAAAAGCAGCAAGTCATGAGAAAAAAAACATGTTTCCCTGAGACTTCAGTGACCTCAGTGAGGATATACTGGAATTAGTCTTGCTCATCCAAAGTCTGTCAAAGTCAAAATGGGAAATAAGCAAAGCTCTGAAGTAAGGAAAAGGTTATAAATTGTATTTCAATGCATTGGGAACAATTTGGTTATAAGCCAATAATTAAAGAATGAAATTATTGTGCAAAACTGCATGACCTCAGTGTAAACAAGAGTTATTAGAAAGAGACTTCAAAGGGATCTTTTAAATGTTATTTTATAGTTAAACTCATTTTGTTAAATAAGAGAATGAAAATTATCAGTAATATTAGTGTGTTTGTGTCTAATTCTCTATTTGTGCCTGCCTATTTGTTCAGTGTACATCTTCATATATTAGGATGGTAATATCAAATTAACAAATTAAAGTTCTTTAAAGAGTTCTATTCAAATTGTTAAAGATTAAATATGTGCTTATATATGTGAGAGAATATTCCTGAGCCCAAATTAGGCTAAGCAGGATAGAGAGGTTATGTATAAATCTGAATATAGAAACTACTGGGAAAGGGAAAAAGATTTTCCTAGCTCTTTGACCTACCCAACCCCTAGGGCCTTCTCTTTGGAGAGCTGTGAGGGAGGGGGAAGGTGTGGCAGATTAAAACTCTATCTTCCAGGCTGGGGAATTAAGAATCAGTTTGCCTGTAATTCCCCAATTTAAACCTTTTAACAGCCTTAAAATAAGCGTGGTTAATAATTCCATTACCAAATTTCAGCAAGTAAAGGAAAGGTACTTGAAATCTATGGAAATATCTTTTCTAAATTATAATTTAAATCAATTAAACAATTTTAATATATTTCAGAACCTAGCAGTCAGTATGATTTTAAGATTATTTGTAGTTTTAGAATTTTATTAAAGAAAAGAGATTTTAGCCTCCTGTAAAGGAAGGAAAAAGAACATTCCTCACATAAACTATAATGGTTTCAATTTTATTTAGTTTGGATATAATCTCCCTACATTTATAGGATGCCAATTAAATAAATTAACATTATATGTATTAAATCTTTAAGGTAATGAAAATTGTAAGTTCATATTTAATGAAATTAAGATAAAGGTAAATTTCATTGGTTGCTAATTGTAATTTAATAAGCTTATATAAAGGTAAAGTAACTAGTCTATGTGGTTATGGTTAATTATAAAGAGTCATCTTCTAAACTGAAGCATTTAAATGGCTAATTTGAGGAAGCCATTGTTAATTAGAAACCTAAATTGATATTAATAACAAAAAGTAACTTCATAGCAGGGAAACCTGCCAGAGGCTGCCTCAATCTGCATATTAAAGTGGTGATAAAGGAAGATAATCTTAATTGCATTGAGAATCTTAGATTTTCATAAAATAATGGGGAAAGTAGTTTTTCCTGTACTGCTTAAGTAAAATACCTGTTAATTAACATCATCATGGTAAAGGTGTAAAAGTAAAAAGTAAAGTAGTAAAAAATGTCATCTGATATGTTATACATTACATTGGAAGTGTTTAGAAAGTATATAAAAATCAAGAGATAGACTTCAATATTGTCAAACTCTAGAAGCCCAGAAACCTCCTGAGAAGAAGTCTGCCAGAAAGATATTGCAAGATCCTGGCCATGAGTACCTCATTTGAAACAAGAGAGAAAGCTCCAGATATCATCAAAAGTCCTCACCATTGGCCCCCTGAGAAATGACAGGTGCATTCAAACCAGGCATTCAGAACACTGCATGTTGCCTCTCCATTTGAGTTATTGGCTAGGTTGGTCACTGATCCCTAAAACAGTAAACGTATCTACTACATCTCTGGTTATGCTCCTGAAGTGGATGGAGAGTATGTTGCAGTTTCAGACTCCTACAGCAGCTGGCAATGGTGTATGGCCTGCTCCCATGGAGAGATAACATGTATGATATTGCAAACCTGGAGCTTAGATCTATTTATTGCAGCTCAAAGAGCAACTTATGCATTGATTCATGCATTGATTGTTATTAAGCACTATGCCTGTATGCCTGATGATTATAATGATATCATTTCTATTCTAGATCATATGCAGAGGGATCTTGAGTATGTTTAAAGTCCTGGTAAATTTAATTCATTTTCTAAGTAGTTAATGAACATGACTATAAGAAAGAGAAATGGCTCTCTTAAGTACTGTCTGTATTTTGCTTGCCATATGCCTGTCTTGTTGCTGCTTATACTGTCTGTGAGTTTATGTCTAGGGCAGTGCCTCTCTTCATACCTCTCCTAGTTGTCCTAAGCATAACCACTGCTGTGGGAATTGGGGTTGGCAATTTATACCCAAACCAAGCAGATCTACCACAATCACTCCCTAGAGTTAACCAGCAGCATAAAAAAACTCAAGGAAGAAGGCTGTTTCCCATCAACTTTGGGGGGATGCAGCCTCTGAAGGCACCTTGCCTTTCTCACTCTCATGGTCCAGTATGTCATGGCTATCCCTGTTTTTGGGCCTACCTACCACCATCTTCTTTATCCTTTTAGTGGGACCATGTATCTTCAAAATTCTAATTAAGTTTATTTCTTACAGAATCATTGCCTTATTAGTCATGTGGGAATTTCATCCAGTTCCAACCAGGATGCTAGACCCATCTTCCCTCAACCACAGTAGAATAGCCAGAGAGGTTTACACCCTGTCAGGCAGGGACTACTGCCCTAACCAGCAGGAAGTAGCACAGAAGAATGACCATTGCTCCTCAGCCTCCCCTTAAGAATAAGGGCATGAACTCTCTGAGTTGGGAGTTGAGGCAGGTTAGTATAGTGAAAGAGGGAATGTCAATGGCCCAGCAGAAAACATGGCCAACAGACAACATGGCCATGAAATTCCACCTGGAAACCTCCTGAGAAGTCTGCCAGGAAGATATTGTGAGATCCTGGCCATGAGTACCTCATTTGAAACAAGAGGGAAAGCCCCAGATATCCTCAAAAGTCCTCACCATTGGCCCCCTGAGAAATGACAGGTGGGGCAACCAATTAGAACAGCAAACTGACTTTAAAGAGCCCTGACCTAGAGCCCCACCTGCACCACTCAACCTGCAGTGTGCCCACAGTCCATGCACTTTTCTCATTTTCTTGTTTCTTAATAAACTCTCTACTCCCTTGCCTACCCTATGACATGTCCTTAAATTATGTTATTCAACATAAACCAAGAACATAGAAGCCCAGAAAAGAGTGCCATCTGGTAACAGTCCCTTCCCCAACATTATGAAAGGGAGGAGTAAATAATAGCTTATTAAAGATAGCTCCAGAAGCCCAAAACACTCTCTCTGCCTGGAGGAGCCCACATCTGCAGGTTCAGGTCCATAATCCTGTTCTCTTCTCCCATTTCTCAATAAACTACTAGCCTAACTAAACTGGCATGTTCTTAAATTCTTTTATGTAACATACCCAAGAACTTAGAGGAATCATCATCCCTGATTTCACACAATGTTATTTGGCAAGCCTAGCCAGGAGTTCTAGAGGCAGGTAACCTTCCCCAATCCTAGCAAGGACTAGTGAGTGTAAACTATGAATTATAGCCTGTTTGTGCCCTCTTTTGGTGGTTTCCCAGGTAGGATAATTCCTGGAAGCCCACCTCCTGTCCACTTAGGGGCTTTTTACATGAGCTCCCAGGGAGCTCAGCCTCATGCACCTGTGCTTTGGTGTCAGAACAGTGGTAGGCCTAGCATGCCTGCACCCACCTGCCACCAGGGGCTTCTTATGTGAGCTGAGTGTGCACCTCCCAGCACCCATACCTTGCCAGCCCACCTTGCCCCCATGCCACCAGGACTCCCTCAGTCTGGATTGGGAGATACAGTGGTGGGCAAGGCCAAGCCAGGTGCTGTGGGGTGACCCACATTCCCTTTCCCAGGGGTTCATGAGCCATGGAGGCTATGTCCATGCTTCAGCTTCAGTCTGCCTTTAATTTTCCATCTACTGAATTCCTCATTTTGGGTTTGTGAGATGCTTTGGAATGTCTTAGAAACTGAAAATGCATTTGCTAGCAAGGCTTTAGTCCCACTCTTGATGGTACAGATAGGTTCTGTTCCTTCCCAGCCCTGGGAGGCCCTGACATTGCCTCAGGGCCCCCAAGGGTGTTGGCTGGAACAATTGAGTCTAATCTCTTACAGACATTTTGTTTTTAAAGATTTATTTGTTTGTTTGTTTGTTTGTTTGTTTGTTTATTCATCCCTCCCCCCATTGTTTTGCACTCACTGTCTGCTCTCTGTGTGTTCTCCTGTGTCTGCTTGTCTTCTCTTTAGGCAGCACTGGGAACCGATCTTGGGACCTTCTGGAGTGGGAGAGAGGTGTTCAATCTCTGGTGCCACCTCAGCTCCCTGGTCTGTTGCATTTTTTATTGTCTCTCCTTTGTGCCTCTTTTTGTTGCATCATCTTGCTGCACCAGCACTCTGCATGGGCCATCACTCCATGCAGGCCATCACTCCTGCATGGGCTAGCACTCCTGCATGGGTCAGCACTCTGTACAGGCCAGCACTCTTCATGGGCCAGACTCACCAGAGGGACAGATTATGTTAAAATCCTATTTTATCAGCCAGTCAGCTCTAGATATTAGAAGGAAGCTCCAAAAGCTAGCCCTAGGACCCCAAATTCTAATGAATTCTCTTTCATAAGCAGCTTTTTCTGTCTTCAACAACCACAACAAGGCCATCAAGGACTTGGAGGTAAGGAGAGACAGACAAGAAGGCTCAGCTTATTGCAGTCACCATGGGTGGTGGCCTGCCACCTCAGAATCACCCCTGCTCAGGCTCCAAAGCATTGAGACCCTGCTTCAACTATGGAGAGCTTGGCTACTGGAAGGAAGGCTGCCCCAGATCCCCACAACCCCATAGGGAGCCCCCCAGTCCCTGCCCCCAATGTGGGAACACAGGCCATTGGTCTCAGGAGTGCACTGAATCCCAAAGGGGGAGTGTGGAGCATGACCCAGGGCCCTTATGGCAATAGCTGCTGGGGAGGACTGAAGGGGTCTGGGGGCAAAAAGTGGCTCCTTGGACAACTCTGTGGAACATCTAACTAGAGGAGTAAGGATAAGGGAAGAAAGTTCTAAGGAAGACTGGAGCTACTGGAGACTGGCACATATCCCCATACCCAACAGTCCATTTCATCATGTGTAGCTGCCATGGTGGCAGCCCCATTGAGGAGGACATTGGATGAGCTTATGTGAAGCAGGAAGATTAGCCTAAGGATGCAAACATAAGTGTTTAGTGGGTACCCAGAGAGGGAGATTTTCTCCGGTAAGCTAAATGACAGTTGAAATTTTACCCATAGGTTTTTGGGCTGCCAGTGGGTGAGCTCCAGTTTTGCCATACCATACATGTTGTCCCTTCATAGGAGCAGGCCTTAAAGCCAATTTTGTTTGTTTATGTTCTACCCACATTACTCTGGCAAATTGCTCTACTTAGTATATCCTTCACATAGCCAGCATACTGTAGTACCATTGATCCTAGAGAGAGGTTAGGAAGGTAAGCTCCAGTGTTCCACAAGCTTGGTGCAGAGCACCCTCTGGCACTATGAAACAGATCCAGCCTGGAGGCAATATGGAGCCATTGCTACCTGGCAGAACCACAGGAGTCCAAGGCAGCAACATAGATCCATTTGCTTCAGGAGCATGGCCAGATATGGCAGATACTTTTATTGTTTTAGGAGCCATAGTGACCCTCATAGCCAATAATGCAAATTTAGAGACACCATGCCTGGCACCAGGGGCCTGGTTTAAATGCTTAAGAGAGTCTGACAAGCTGAATATTATCCCCTTATTGTGTGGCCTTATGGATATGTTTACTGCAGTAAGGCACTGTTTATAGCTGGAGTTGAGAACAATTTTGTATCATATAAACTAGGTTAGACTACTCTAGAGGAGTACTCAATGCCCTAGCTAGGCACCACCCCATAGCAGCACCCTGAAGGCAACTCTTTCTGTGTGGCCGCAAAGCTGTTCCTTTTGTGGGGGTGGGGCAGATTATTCAGATATGAGCTAGAGTATTTGCCTCTTGATTCCCAGCCAGAGAGGTTGTTCTGTGACATATAATATTTTCAAAATAATGAAAACTGTGATTAACAGCACTATTCTGCCATATAACATTATCATACAGAAAACATTGCCAAATTTTTAGGAACTTTACACAATCTTTAAGTATTTCTATGAACACCTTACTTACACAACTCTGATCAACAGGAGGCTAGAAAATTCCTTTTCATTTGTATAACACTTTTAACCTATCAAATGAACTTAACTATTTTTAGTACTTCCCTTTTTTCAAGGTGAAAAACATTTTTTTTGCATTAGTTTGAATTAAAAAGATACATTTTAGGGTTTGACTTTGAGAAAGCAAGATGCTGAAAGTTGTTAAGAGTGAACATTGGGTTCTTTTAGAGTGAGAAGATTTGTTTTTCTTAAACCACCAAGGACACAATAAGGTTAAAGTACAAGCAGCTATTTTGATAAAAACAGACTGTGCTTTGTATACTGATTATTCAGGAGAAAACTTGTTATAAACTTTCCACTAAAACAGATGAATGATTTAAGAAACTTTGTTACTTTAACAGAGAAAGAACCAAATTTTAGTTTTGCATCAGTATACTATTTGGTGCTAAGGCTTTTAAAACTTGGGGAATAGATCCATTAAATCTACTCAACTTTGACCACAAAAATTCTTTCTCCATGAACCTTCTGCACTTTCTGTATTCATTCAGGTTTTATCCCACATCGTTCTCTTTCTTAGTAACCAGTTTTATCTTGGACTAAATTACTTTTGTCTTCTTTAATAAAAAGAGAAAACACATTCTATATACCTTACATACTCAAGTTACCAAATGATACTGGAAACTGTCTCCAAGCAAATCTCTTACAACATACAATTACCATTAAAATTAAACAAACTTGTCAGAGTAGTGACTTAATTTGGTTATATGCAAATGTAGCTTTTTCATTTTAAATACCTAGTAGTATGCAATATTAGAACATTGATAGCTCATAGGGATGGTTTTTAAAAATATATGCTTTTCTTAGTTTCCATGATTATGTTAATTAACAGACTTTTTATTTAGCAATACAGAAAAAAACTAATTTCTCCATTATTTTATAAATTCCTAATATTCCCAATGGGATCAAGATTATTCCCTACCACTACTTTAATATGCAGATTGAGGTCATCTCTAACAGATTTCCTTGTTATGAAGTTACTTTTTGATATCAATATCAATTTAGGTTTCTGTTGAATAATGGCTTTTTTGGAATTGGTCATTTAAATACTTCTGTTTAGAAGATGCTTTTGTTAACATCCTATAACCAACTACAACCACATAAACTAGGTACTTTTACCTTTAAATAAGCTTATTGAATTATAGTTAGAAATCAAGGAAGGGCCAGCTCAATAGCCCAGTGGATAGGGCGCCGGCATTCCACATGGAAGGCCCCGGGTTCGCTTCCCGGGGACCTCTCCTAGCGGGCAGACCGCCTTGAGAATGGCAAGCCACCATGGGTGGGCCGGAGCCACTGTGGGCAGGGCAAGAAGCTGCCACGGACAGGGCAAGAGCCGCCACGGGCAGGGCAGTTCACCCACGGATGGAGCGCAGCCAGCCACCCGCGAACTGAAAGCCGGCCATGAACACACGCAGAGACCGCCCACAAGCGGGGAAAGCCGCGCCTGTGCAGTGACCACTCTCAGCACGTCGCCGCAGTGGGGGGAAGGGGAGATATGTAATAAAAATAAATAAATCTTTAAAAAAAAAAGAAATCAAGGAAATTTACTTTATCTATTTAAGCTTTGCTTTACATTTCTCATTTTGTTCTGTGAAAACTAGTTATTTTACTTTAAGACAGACCTCTATTTTCTTCTTTAATTTAATCTTGGGGCTGGCTGTAGCCCAGTGGATAGGGCACCGGTTCACCACATGGGAGGCCCCAGGTTTGGTTCCCAGGGTCCTCTCTGAGTGGGCAGACCACCTTGAGAGGGCAAGCTGCCATGGGCAGGGCAGAGCTGCTGTGGGCAGGGCAAAAAGCCGCCACAGGCAGGGCAAAGTCACCACAGACAGGGCAAAGCTGCCACAGGCAGGGCAAGTCACCCACAAACAGAGCAGAGCCACCCACAAGCAGAGCAGAGCCACCCACGAGTGGGGCAAGTGTGCCTGCATGGTGAGCTGACTAGGCACATCACTGCAACAGGGGGAGACAAAGCAGACACAGAATAATGCAAAAATGAACACAGCAAGAACAAGCAGAAAGGGGGGGATATGTAACAACAACAACAAAAAGACACTAATTTAATCTTATTAAACATGAACTTACAATTTTCATTATCTTAAAGATTTAACACATAGTAATGTTAATTCATTTTATTAGTATCCTATAAACCTGGGGAGATTATACCCAAGCTAAATAAAATTGGAATAATTAGTTTATGCAAGAAATGTTCTTTTTCCCTTCCTCCACAGGAGGATAAAACCTCTTTATTCTTTAATAAAATTTTTAAATTGTGAATAACCTTAAAAGCATACTGACTGCTAGTGAAGCTGGCTAGTAAGATAGGGAATCAATAGATGGGTCTAGAACCTGGCAAGAAGTCCACATGGACATCAATACCCCCAAGATGACTGCTGGAAGACCCTCATGAGATTTCTCTCACCCAGGATGAGTTTCCCTCCAGAAGTCCCAGATATTCTCCAGGGACATTATCATTGGGCACACCTGGGGGATTGATGGAAGGGGTAATCAATCAAAACAGCCAAGACCTGGAACTCCCATGTTATTAGCAAAGGGGTAGAAAAATTAATGGTTTAAAAGCAGGTGCAAAAGTTGCTCCCTCTCTTGGCCCTCTTGGCTTCTGTGCCCTGCTCTCACAGTGTCTCCCCTGCATGAATCAACATGCAAGTAAAACCTGGGCATTTATAATCTATAATGGGAAATTTTGTAGTCTATAAATCAGTCCTCTTTATCACTTCTCAGTCCCTTACTCTCTACCGGGGAGCCGTGATCTGTTATTTTCTCCCATTTCTCTTCCTTCCCTACCTTAATAAATTACTGGCCTAACTACCTCAACATGCTCTGAAATTCATTTCTGCAGCATAAGTCAAGAACCTAGACAAAATCTTGTAACACTAAGTTCTGGAATATATTGTAATTGTTTAATTTGTCTTAATTATAATTTAGAAAGGATCTTTTCAAAGCTTTCAAAGACTTTACTGAAATTTGATAACTGGATTATTAATTGCTTTCATTTTCAGGTTGCAGACTATTAAAAGGTTTAAACTGGGAAATTATAGGAGGAACTATGACTCTAAAATATCTGGTCTAATAGATAAGAATTTTAAGCTAAACTTGCATTTCCTTATCTTGTACACCCTGCCCAGCTAAAGTTGTCTTTCCTAATCTTGTTACACCCAGCCCTTCCCTGCCTGCTGCCCCCCACCTGATCTAGCAAAGGGAAGGCCCTGGGGGTGGGGCTGGGCAAGTCCAGGAGCTCAGGAAAACCTTTTTCTTCTCCCAGTTGTTTTTATTTTATTTTTTTT
>PVKH010008796.1:0-19238 GCA_004027955.1 Chaetophractus vellerosus | reverse complement strand
AAGAAACAGAGAGCTTGTATAAAATGATAAATGAACTAAACCTAATAGACATATACAGAACATTGCACCCCAAAACAGCAGGCTATACATTCTATTCAAGTGCTCATGGATCCTTCTCCAGGATTGCAAAGCAGATCTCAATAACTTCAACAAAATCAAAATTATACAAAGCACTTCCTCTGATCATAATGGAATAAAGTTGGAAATCAAGTGGCAGAAAAAGGGAAAATTCATATATATATGGATATGAAACAACACACTCTTAAATAATCAAAGAATAAATTTTAAGAGAAATCAATAAATATCTCAAGACAAATGACAATGAGAACACAATATATCAGAACCTATGGGATGCAGCAAAGGCAGTGTTGAGAGGGAAACTTACAGCTTTCAATGCTTACATTAAAAAAGAAGAAAGAGCTAAAATCAATGACCTAACTACACAGCTAGACCAATTAGAAAAAGAACAGCAAATTAAACCCAAAGCAAGTAGAAGGAGTGAAATAACAAAGATCAGAGCAGAAATAAATGAAATTGAGAATAAAAAAACAATAAAGAGAATTAACAAAACCAAAAGTTGGTGCTTCAAGAAGATTTTAAAAATTGACAAACCCTTAGCTAGACTGACAAAGAATAAAAGAGAGAAGATGCAAATAAATGAAATAAAAAATGAAAACAGGTACATTACTACTGACCCCACAGAAATAAGAGAGGAGGCTATGAACAACTTTATGCCAAAAAACTAGACAATGGAGATGAAATGGAAAAATTCCTAGAAAGGTACAAACAACCTATACAAACCCTAGAAGAAATAGAAGGCCTCAACAAACCAATCACAAGTAAAGAGATTGAAAGTCATCAAACAGCTCTCCAAAATGAAAAGTCCAGGACCAGATGGTTTCACAGGTGAGTTCTACCAAGCATTCAAAGAAGATTTAATACCAATGTTACTCAAGCTCTTCCAAAAAATTGAACAAGAAGGAACAGTACCAAACTCATTCTATGAAGCCAGTATCACCCTAATACCAAAGCCAGATAAAGATATTATGAAAAAAGAAAATTACAGACCCATTTCTCTAATGAATGCAGATGCAAAAATCCTCAATAAAATACTTGCTAATCAAATCCAACAACATATTAAAAGAATTATTCATCATGATCAAGTGGGTTTTATACCAGGCATGCAAGGGTGGTTCAACACAAGAAAATCAATTAGTATAATGCACTACATTAATAAATCAAAGAAAAAAAGTCACATGATCTTATCGATTTACACAGAAAAGGCATTTGACAAAATACAGCATCCTTTCTTGATAAAAAATACTACAAAAGATAGGAATTGAAGGAAACTGTCTCAACACGATAGAAGCCATATATGAAAAACCCACATCTAACATTGTGCTCAATGGTGAAAGACTACAAGCTTTCCCTTTGAGATCAGGGACAAGACAAGGATGCCCACTGTCACCACTGTTGTTCAATAGAGTGCTAGAGGACCTAGCTAGAGCAAACAGGTAAGAAAAAGAAATAAAAGGCATCCAAATTGGAAAGGGAGAAGTAAAACTTTCACTATTCCCAGATGATATGATCCTATGTCTAGAAAGTCCCGAAAAATCTACAAAAAAGCTGCTAGAGCTAATAAACGATTTCAGTAGAGTGTCAGGATACAAGATCAATATGCAAAACTCAGCGGTGTTTCTATACAATTTTAATGTGCAATCTGAGGTGGAAGTAAGGAAAAAAATTCCTTTTACAATAGCAACTAAAAGAATCAAATATTTAGGAATAAACTTACCCAAGGATGTAAAGCACTTGTATTCAGAAAACTGTAATGCATTGCTAAAAGAAACTTAAAAGGACCTAAATAATTGGAAGAACATTCCATGCTCATGTATTGGGAGACTAAATATCATTAAGATGTCAATTCTACCCAAATTGATAAACAGATTCAATGCAATCCCAATAAAAATTCCACCAGCATTTTTTTAAACAAACAGAAAACATGATTATAAATTTATCTGGAAGAGTAAGAGGAACTGAATAGCCAGAAACATCTTAAAAAGGAAAAGTGAAGTTGGAGGACTCTCACTTCCAGACTTTAAATCATACTACCTCACTACAGTGATAAAAACAGCATGGTATTGGCATAAAGATAGACACATAGAACAATGGACCAAACTGATGGTTCAGAAACAGACCCTCACATCTATGGTCAAGTGATTTTTTTTAATTGACTTCATTTTTTCTTTTTGGTGTACAGTTCTATGAGTCCCCACCCCCACCCCCACTTGCTGTCTGTGTCCATTCACTGGGTGATCTTCTGTGTCTGTTTCTTGCCTTCTCTTCTCATTTTTCTCCTCCAAGCTTCACTGGGATTCGATCCTAGGGACCTCCGATGTGGGAGAGGGGCACCCTGTCACTTGTGCCACCTCAGTACCTGGTTTCTGGTGCGTTTCACCTTGGTTCTCCCCTGGGTCTCTCCTTTGTTGCGTCATCATCTGGTTGCGTGGCTTGGCTCGCTTGTGGCTCGCCGCGCATCTGCGTAGGCCAGCTCACCTGCTCGCCTTTTTATTATTATTATTATTATTTTACCAGGAGGTCCTGGGGATCAAACCCAGGTCCTTCCATATGGTAGACAGAACAGACTATTCAACAAATGGTGCTGGTTTGGATATCCATAGCCAGAAGAAAGAAGATCCCTATCTCACACCTTATACAAAAATTAACTCAAGGGGCCGGCTGGTAGCCCAGTGGATAGGGCGCTGGTACACCACATAGGAGGTCCCGGGTTCGGTTCCCAGGGGCCTCTCGAGTTGGGCAGACCACCTTGAGGGGACAAGCCGCCGTGGGCGGGGCAAAGCCGCCGTGGGCAGGGCAAAAAGCCGCCACGGGCAAGGCAAGTCGCCCACGAGCAGAGTCGCCCACCAGCAGGGCAAGCCGCCCGCGAGTGGGCAAGGCCGCCGCTCACCAGTGAGCTGACTCGGCGCATCACTGCAACTGGGGGAGACAAAGCAGACACAGAAGAATGCAAAAATGAACACAGCAAGAACAAGCAGAAAGGGGGGGGGCTGGATATGTTAAAAAAAAATTAACTCAAAATAGATCAAAGACCTAAATATAAAAGCAAGTACCATAAAGCTCCTAGAAGAAAATGAAGGGAAACATCCTCAAGGCCTAGTGGTAGGTGGGGGATTCTTAAACCTTACCCTGAAAGCACAAGCAATGAAAGAAAACATGGATAAATGGGACCTCCTCAAATGTAAACACTTCTGTGATTCAAAGGATTTCGTCAGGAAGGTGAAAAGGCAGCCCACTCAATGGGAGAAAACATTTGAAAACCACATATCCAATAAGGGTTTGATTTCCATTCTATATAAGGAGATCATACAACTCAACAATAAAAGAGCAAGCAGTCCAATTTAAAAATGGGCAAAAGATTTAAATAGGAAGTGGATGTGGCTCAAGTGACTGGACTCCTGTCTACCATATAGGAGGTCCAGGGTTCAATTCCCATGGCCTCCTGGTGAAAAGCGAGCTGGCAAGCGCGGCGAGCTGGCCCGACTGGAGAGCTGGCCTGATCGGAGAGCTGGCCCACACGGAGCGCTGGCCCACGCAGGAATGCTGGCCCACGCAGGAATGCTGGCCCGCGCGGAGTGCTGGCCAGTGCAGAGAGCTAGCATAGCATGATGATGCAAAAAAGAGAGACAAAGAAGGGAGACACAGAGAAAAAGGCTGCAGAGGCAGAGAAACCCTGAGAGGCTGAGAGAGAGGTCTCAGAGGCCAGGTGTTGGAATCAGTGAAGCACAGAGGCATGGAAAGAGGCCCCCAAGAAGCTGAAAGAGACGAGGCCTGGAGGACAGGGGAGAGATGAGCCATATGCCTGATCACCCACAGCTGAGCTCAGAAAGAAACCATCCTTAGATAACGTGTGCCAGATGCCCCCAGCTGCCACTTGGTGAGACAGCATCTCTTGATGATTCCTTGATTTGGACACTTTCATGGCCTCAGAACCATAAGCTTTCAACCTAATAAATTCCCATTCTAAAATCCAACACATTTCTGGTATATTGCTCCCAGCAGCTTTAGCAAACAAAAACAACTTGCTGTTCTTGTCATATTTGGCATTTACTCAAATATCACAGTATATTTTATAAGATTTATAGCATATACATACCGCCATTTAGCATAAACCTATGGTATATACAAGATCTGGCACTGTGTTGAGTTCTAAACTTTGTGGAGAATTCCAGAAAAGGAAGTCTTTACCTCTGTATTTCTGCCTCCACCAGCATGCCTGCTACCTGACTAGAACTTGGAAAAAGTGAGTCTAGATGGCAGCCAACAATGATCTCCTGACCTGAGTTCTGGGCGGGAGGCAGCTTAGTGGTTTGAGCTGGCCTGCCAACAGGTTGACTCCATATGTCTGCATTGCAATCCCTGGATTGCGACTCTGAGCCAAAGTGGGGTTTGCAGACACTGGACCAAGAGTGTTCTTACAATCTCATGGGGTAAGCATATTCAAGCCCATGTTACAGGCTAGTAAGAGTCTGATTAGATTTGCCTGACTCCAAAACCCTTCTTTTTAATGAATTTACTCTGCTACCTCTCCAGCAACCTTCTGGCAAACTTACAGCATCCTCTGGTCTTGAATTCTGCTGTTGGCGGCTTACACGGTCATCTTCATAGACATTCACTCCAGACTCAGATTTATGTTAACTGCTATTTTTTTAATCCAGTGGTCATATTAATTTCATTGAAAGTTAATAAGAAAATGGAGGGTAATATACATTGACATCACAGAGCAATGCAAGGACAAAAGCAACAGAAAATTTTATTGAACGTCCCTGCATGACTTGCTCTCTACCCAAGGCCAGATCATCCCTCTGCCTTCTCGCTTTCCAAAAATCTTTCTCTTACCTCTTTAGCTACAGAGACCATAGTCACACCTCCAAATCCTTTCATCTCGTCTATTCTACTTTATTTTGAGTTCAAGATAAAGCCAGAACTTTTCCATCACCCCAAACAGAAACTCTGTACCATTAATGGATGGTGGTGATGGCAGCACATCACTGAATTATATATTTGAATTTGGTTAAAAGGGGAAATTTTAGGCTGCATATACGTTACTAGAATTTTTTTAAATGAAAAAAAAAAAAAAAACCACCATAGGACTGTACAACAAAAATAGTGAACCCTAATGTAAACTACCAGCTATAGTCAATAGCGTAATTGTAATAACTGTTTCATCAATTACAACGAAGGTACCATACTAATGCAAAGTGTAAATAGTAGGGAAACTGTGTGTGTGGCGGGGAGGAATATGGGACTCTGTAATTTCTACTTGATTTTTCTGAAAACTTACGTTGTCTCTTATAAAAATAATAAAACTGAAGCCAGGGAAAAGGGCTCAACAAAACAAAAGCTCTATTGTGAAAACAAGTTCTAGGGGTTTGGGTGAGCCTCAATTTATGCTGCCACTAAAATAATCTCAACAGTCAAGGTCAATATCCCTTTTGGACACTTTCACAAGAACGAGGTGATTGTAGTGACAGCTAAACAGAGGTTTGCTTAGCTCCAGCTGATTTTTGACATGAAGTTATGCAAATGGCTCTAAGGTGTCCTGGTCTTCTGATTTTCCAAGAGAAACTGGAAATCTGAAGTTTTATGTGAAATCTCTCGTTTGAGAAATAATTACATTTAGAAATACCTTTTGTGTCAACCCAAGTAAAACTTGTACCAAGTAAGACTCCAGGTACCGTATTGTGCCCTCTACCTTAAAAGGTGAACATGTGAGGGCACAGGTGCAGCTCAGTGGCTGAAGGCCAGCTGCCCAAGTACACAGGAGCACTGGTTCAGCAATCTTCTATACTCACTCTGGAGAGCCTCTTCCTGAGATCTCACCGTACAATTGTTTCAGTTATCAGCTATGTGCCAGGCTCCTCTCTTGAGGTTCTGCGTAGGCAGAATATCTAACTTCCTACAGGGCACCTGGCTGGTAACGCAAACTCACCATGTCTAAAATTGAGGGGTTTATTCTCTCAAGCATCTCTGTTCTTCCTAAAGTGTTCCTTGTTTTCGTTCACTGCATGACCATCTACCTAGTTGCTCAAGCTGGAAAACTGGGCATTGACCTGTACCTCTCTATAATCAATAAACTCCAAGTTTTGTCAACTCTTAAATATGTTTCACTGCCCACTTCTCTCTGACCCCACTGCATCACTCCAAGGCAAGTTACCACCATCTCTTGTCTAGAGTACACTGGAGTCAATTTTTACCGAGGTTGGATTCTGAAGTCAATATATAGGAAGAAATCCTGGTCAAGATATACGTGTCAACCCTCAGGCACATCCAGCCAGTAGGACACGCAGACTATGAGACGATCACCTGTAGGACGTGTACTCCACCAGCTCCTGCTCACTCAGGAGCATCCTCTCCCCTCACTGAGTGGATCTCCCATATGGTTTAAATTGTTCTCTCTTGCTATGTCTATCTTCTCTTTTGTTTAGCAGACAATTGAACGTTCATAAGTTAAACGTCCACATGATGCAAACCCAAAGTACTGCAAACACGTCATCTGCAGCCTCATCCCTTCCTAATCCATTCTCCATTGTGCACTGAGTGATCTCTGGAAAACGCAAATTTTTAGAATAATTCCGTTTTTTGAAATATGGCTCAGTATGGAATAAGCTCGTACTCCCAATACCTGTCTAAAAAAACTCTGGTATGTTTTGTTCCAATTTTTTATTAGACAGCAACATAAGGAAGTGTGTTTACTTTGTGTTAATTCATTGCACTTACAAATAGTGCACTTTGCTACATGTGCGCTCCATTTCACCTTCAAAATATATGCAAATTAAATAAGGAAAATTCTATCATGATTTTTCCTTGCCAGGATAAATTCAAACTTCTTAACAGCCCCTTCCCACTCCTCCAGCTTTATTCTTATACCACCTTCTACCTCAATATCCATGAGACAGTTACAGAGGAATACTGATGCTTTAGCTGTTCAATTTATTACACTCTCTTTTGTCTATAAGGCTTCATGAGCTAGTTCCTCTGCCTGGAATCCTCTCCTGTCCAGGCAGCTAGTTCCTCTGTACTTAGCTTTTCCCCAATTTCTGTTTTCAGTGTCAATTTAGATGTTCTTTTCTCAGGGAGGTCATACTGAATATTTTTGATTGGGTAGAATTCTATTGCTGCATGTTCTCCTGTCACCTGTAACTCATTCGTAACTTGTAGCACCCTCTAGCTACTTGTTTAGTACCCATTTTCCCTGCTAATGATCATAGTAACTGACACATTACATTCGAGTCTCCATTTTAATCTTGTTTCTGTACTCACAAAATTGACATAAAGTATAGAAAACAGACAGGTGAGGGTGTAAAAATGAAATATATAAGGATGCTGCACTGAAAAATAAAGGTAATCTCTTCAACATTAAAAAGAAAAGATTGAATGCTAAATAACCCACTTATCACTGCTGCTCTTTATAGCACTGAGAAGAAAATCGGAAGTTACCTATGGAAGGTATAAAGTTTTACATTCTGGAATTTGATCTGCAGGCTTTATAACCTGTCTTGGAACCTCCTCTCTTGCCTGCCTCAATAGTCCATTCTCTATAAAGTAAACCAAAATAATCTAATGCATAAATAAGATCAACATTACTCTCCTGCTTAAAGCCTTCCAGTGACTTCCTGTTACAGCCAGGATAGAAGCCGAGCTCTCCACAAGCTTCTCTAGGATCTGTTCCCCGCCTTCCTCTCTGATCTCATCCCTCCCAGACTTCCCCTCATTTATTATGCTCTGAGCTCTAGGCACAGTGGTCTTAACTCTGTCCCTGTAACAGGGAGAGTTATCAGTACCTCTTTTCCCAGATCTTTAAGTGCTGCTTCTTTTTCATCTTTTGTCTTCATTTGCATATCACATCTTCAGGGAGGTCTTCTTAACCTCCACAGCTAAAGCACCCGTTTCTATCCAGTGACACTCTCTACCATTTTACAATATTTTTCTTCAGAGGTGTTTAACACCTGAAATAATAAAATTTGCTTATTTGTTTACATGTTACATACCCACCTGAGGGCAGGGACCTGTTTGCTGTTCACTGAAACCTTTCTCAGATCCTAAAATAGTGCCTGGCCCCTTGTAGGTGTTCAATAAATACGTCAGTGGATCGTTCTGGATACGCAGGTGTAGTCTAACCAATCCTTGAAAGTCCTCAGGAGTTCCCAGAAGGTTCCAAATGTTGGAGCAGATGTGTCGCTTTCTAAATGTATCTAGTGACCTCTGCTGGAATACTTAGAAAATAAAATACAAATACACATTTTTACTAAGTGCCCTCTCACGTCTTTCCACTGAATGATAAATGGTTGGCATGAGTGTGAAATTAGCCATCAGGACCTCAAGAGTCTCCCATCTCTGAGAGTACCCAGGCCGCTTTCCGTCTGGATGGCTGTTCTTTGCCTGAACCCAGCTAATCAGTGTGTGTCTGTAGCATTAGTACTCAGGGATATGGGAAGTGGAGCACCTTCCTGGGTCACCCTCCACATCTTAGGGCATAAATAACTCTCTTTCTCCTCACAGAGCGGAAAGAAGGGGACTCACCCAGATAACATGGATAGATGAAGATATAGCCCATGGACACATTCCATTTAGTTCACCTGTGACTAAAGAGGCAGTTTTGGAAACTGCATTCGCCACTGAAATGCAAAGAATTAGATAAGGATGTTCTCATGTTGAGAGTAACAGGACCAAAGAGTTACATGAGGACTCACTGGGGGTGCTGTGTTGTTGAGTGTGCTGTACTTAAGGTAAAAAGCCTGAGTAAGAACCAAAGACCAGGAATTCAAAATACCAAAGCAACTAGAGTGGGAGCGTGTGACAACCATGAGGAGGTCCGGTGAATTATCTGAAAACTGTTTTACTTATTCTGTGCATGGTATGCATATGCTGGGTATTACATATACATAGACTTGTTGTAGAAAATTCATGGGACACAAGTAAACAAAAAAGACCACACAAAGTTTAATAGCAATCACACCACCTAAAGGAAACCATTTAGCATTTAACCCCCTAATCTTTTATGTCTATTCTGTGTCTTCTACTTATATATACTTCAAGAGTAGAAGTGTATATATACTTTTTTTTCCAAAATGGAGTCATTCCTATTTATGTTATTTTGTGATCTGTTCATTTTCATTTAGTATATTATGAAGTATTTCCATTCATCTAAGGTCATTTTCTCCAATATTTTAAGTAACTAATTATTTGAGTAGGTAATAAATGCACATGGTACAATCTTCCAAGCATTTTTTAAAAGTCTCCCTTTCACTCTTCCTTTCTGGTAGTAACCACTACTATTGGGGAAAGCTTTTAATGGACCACCATGTCTTATAAATAAGGCTGACAGAAGTAAGGCTAAGGGGTTGGTGTAGTGCCGGGTACCATGCTAAGTCCTTTATATAAATTAGTGAATTACCATTTTAAAAGAAAAGTAGAAACTCAGTCAAGAAATTGGCTCAACATTACACAGCTGGCAAGTGGCAGACTGGACTTGAACCCACAATTGCCTAATCTCACAACCAAGTGCTTGTCCACACTGGACAGCAACATACGGTAACCGGCCCATACTGAAAACGAGCACTTCAGTCTTCTGGTGTAACTTGGATAATGGGAATCAGCTAACCTGGGCCTTGTTCAAACCTGCAAGCGCCAATCTCACAGTTGCCGGAAGTAGACCCTGCAGACTGGGAGCTCTAACATCCCATTCTCCTGTCTTAACAAAAAGTCCCTCTGTTTGTTTTTATTGAAATTAGTGTTTGCAGAACCCACAGAGGTTATGTCAACACAAGAAAATCATTTCATAAAGGACACATTCATTTTGATCCTATGGGCTCATATTAGCACTATTTTAGTACTTTATTTTCTTGATTAACCATATAACCTTTTTCTCACAACTCAAACAAAGGGGTAATAAGCTATGCACTTAAGTTTACTTTTAAAATCAAAGAGAGGAGTCATATGTATAGTTGAATTATAAAGGATATATCTAATCTACTTGATTCACATAGATTAATATCATATAATGAAATATGGTTTTATCGATTTTGAGTTATTAAGATAGCTTTAAGTAAATAAGGCCAACTATAGAAGAAATGACTAAAGTCTTAATAAAAGTTTCCAAAATAGTAAATAGTACTAACAATTAACAAATTACTCTATAAGAATTCTGCTAATAATTCTAAATGTGAAGGATGTTTATGTGAGCTTCAACTCTGCTGCTGTATGGAATAATCTCATAAATATTGATTTTAGGCTAAATCTGTTAAGATGGTTCAAAATTAAACATAACTGTGATTCTCCTTACTCCCTTTAGGAACAATGTAGGGTATATATATGTGTGTGTATAGATAAATTAAAACATGTACACTTACATGTACATGAACATGTGGAAAATAAAATATATTGCCATTTATTGGCAGACAATGTGATCTTTGTTATATCTCAGTAGCTAATCTCCTTTGCCAATATTCATACATTTTTACATCCATTGAATTATTTTTTATAATTTGATAATTTTAGGTAAAATATATGGATATAACTAAAATTAATTTCTACTACCACACTAAAATTATAATTTTAATAATTATTGTCAACAATTGATCGGTCAAATTACATTCTTTATATCCTATACTCAAATACACACTGGGTATTATACTTTTTCATAGGGAAAATTTTAAGAAAAGGGGAAACAAGGTCTATGCCTATCATTGGAATTCGATTTGTAAAGGAACTAGAAATAAAAATGAAATCTCTAGAATTTGGAAATAAAAGAGAGAAGAACACCGAGGTAATCTAACAGAAGTTAAAGCACAGAAACATGTCTCAATCAATTCTACATATGATCTAAAATTGCCTGCAAACTTTCAGAGAATTGCTAACATCGGATCACTTTGGAAATGATGAAATAAGCATTGGTGACCGTGTGAGTCTTAGTAGTTTACTCAAAAGGACAAGGGTGAAGGGCTGAACTTGGGTCAGGCACAGCCTATGAGGATCCCACTATCTGAGGAGGGGCTTGCCAAAGCCCTGACCCGGAGGATTTCCTCGTGATTGTTCTGGGTTGTTTGGGTGGACAGCAATTAGGATTTCATCCTCTGGCTCAGAGAGGCTGCAGAGAGGAGCAGGGAATTCCTCCTTCAACCAGGAGTGCTCTGTGAAGTGCAGTAGGTTTCACTCTGCTGGTTTGTTCCTATAAGAGAAGGTGCCAAAGCCTGTTGCCTGCCAGCTCTCTGAACCTCTGTGTCTCTCAGTGCACCTCTCCTGGGACTACAGTTAATTGAAACAGGGGCTTTAAAGAACTTTCCGAAGCCTAGAAGAATGCTCCGGGGCCGGTCCCTCTCTGTGACATCGCTGAGCGGGCTGCCACAGTGGGAAGCTGAAGAACTTCCTGTGGAGGACTTGCTGTTCTTTGAAGTCGCGTGGGAAGTGACCAATAAAGGTTTGTGCAGCTCCTGACGGTGGCTATTTATAAGACTGCTGGGGATGTAGATTAGGATTCCATGGGTCACTCTCAAGGACGGTGAGTTGCCAGGGAGTGAGAAAAGCATTCAAATATCTATGTGAATGTACGTTTAGGTTATGTTTAATCTTGCTTATTTCAGCCGGCAAAGAAAACTTAAACATGGATATATGTTGAAGGGGGATAGGATCGAAAATATGAGTTGTTGCCAGAGAATGTGAATTTAAAATAAAATTTAAACCCATGTTATGACAAAACAGGGATAAAAGGTTAATATTTAGCTTTTTGTTTTATGAATTGTTTTCTCAGCAAAAAGTATAATTAAGAGGCTTGGTTTAGGGAAGTGGATGTAGCTCAAGTGATTGAGCACCTGCTTCCCATATACAAGGTCCCAGGTTTGAGATCCTGTACCTCCTAAAAACAAACAAAAGAACCAACTTTCATTAGAGAGTGGATGTAGCTCAGTGGTTGAGCACCTGCTTCCCACGCACAAGGTCCTGTGTTCAATGCCCAGAACCTCCTAAAAACAAACAAAAGAACCAACTTTCATTAGAGAGTGGATGTAGCTCAGTGGTTGAGCACCTGCTTCCCACACACAAGGTCCTGTGTTCAATGCCCAGAACCTCCTAAAAAAAAACCAAACTAACTTTGTTTTAGGAAGAACTGTAGGTGACTGATACCAACAAGAAACTTTAACTATACACACTGATAATGATTATATGAACTATTTGATAATGTATCTAATAAGTCAAAATGAGCTTAGAAATAGTTGTAACCTAGAAGCCGTTCAGAGTGCACAATATTGTGATCCTATTAAGAAGAATCAAAGCAATTTTCTCTTCATTGCGATGCATACTTGGAAATTATAAAATAAGGGAACTTGTTAAAATAATTTTCTAATAAGGTACAACCTGACCTATGCTGGATTTGAAAAGACAAGGTAGAGAAGTACAATCTAAAATGATTTTCATAATAAGGCATCTTTAAAATTATAAAAGCATTCCTTGTAGATTGATACTCATGTAAAAAAGTATTAAGAATATTGAGGGAAATATTAGCAAAAAAAACTGAACAGTTGTGAAGGCTGACATCTTCAAGAGGGTGAGCTCCCAGGCCATGTGACTGACGGGCAAATGTGTACTTTAAAGGACTTGAAATCATATGAATGTGATGCACTGCTTCTTCCTCTGGCTAATCACAACCAGCACAGCCTAGAAATGATTTTCACCTTACACTGACTGCCCCAAATTCTCACTTGCATGGATTCTTAAATTGATAAGCTTTTGCAGAAGCGCACAGAATGCACACATCACCATTTAGGAAGGGGAAGCAAAGGGAGAGAAAGAGAAACCACATGATAGAGAAGTGAAGCATTTTACTAGCAGCTGTTGTAATGCCCTTTTCCCAGTCACAAGGTTTGTAAACATTTTCAGCCCAAAGTTCCTGGGAACAGAATCACCTCTACTCCACGTGAATCCCAGGCTGTGCCTTAAAGACCTTCTCCACCTAGTGGACATGAACTCAAGGATACGCCTTGTTGATGGGGAAAAAAGCCCAAATCCCTGGGATTCTTTACCACTAGGAATCACTCCACAGGACCACTGTCCAAGTGCCAGCACCGGAGAGCCCCTTCTCCCCCCTTCTTTCCCTCTGATTTGAAACTGTTGCCGGAGTATTGTTCATGGGTGCCGAACGTGGACGAAATCCACAGATCTCAGGACGAAATCCACAGATCTCAGGACTTAGAAGAGTGCCCGGCACATGGTAAATGCTTACTGAATTTTTTCTTTGAAAGGACAAATGATAACAGTGAATACATTTATTTTTTCATCTTTTAAGCTGCTTTTGATATTTCTTTTCAATTGTTTCCCCTGCCTGGGGAAAGGAATATTTATGAAAAGGGGACCCACAATGTGATTTACCCAAGTTGACATCATCCTCAACATATCTTTATTTTAATATTTATCACAGTCTGCTTTCGGTAGAGATTTTTATATAGATGAAGTTATTGCGTCCATCCCCAAGAATACATGGCTACTACAGTTTTCCTTTTAAAATGAACTTTAACTTCCTTGCAGCTCACAGCATGATAGAAAGCCTCTGAGAGATCATGAATTCAACTCCTCCAGTTTATAGAGAGTTGGGACTAAACTTTAGGTCTCTTCCAGGTCTTTCTTTTTCACTGCCACATCAGAATTAAACATTAAAACCTCCATTATCTAAGGAAATGTCCTAGAAATGAAAGAGCACAGGATTTGCCATTAAAAGCCATGGATTTCTGAGACTTAGAAAAATCCCTTAAACCCTCAGAATGTCAATTTTTTCATGAATGAAATGAATGTAACATGCTCCATCCATCTAATGATGTTCTGTGGCAAACAAGGAAGCGTATTGATATGCAAGAAACAAAAGATTTCTTAGGAAAAAAACTCATCACTGCCAGAATTTTGCCAACATATAATGGGAATGTGAACAATATAACGGATGAGGGAATCACAATTAAGTTATTGGACATTAATTCTCAGATCTCAAAATAACCTTGATCTTTTTTTCTTTGATTCACTCATGCACTCATTATCCAATGAAGTTTCATCAAGGGTCTATTAGGTATCAGACACTGGAGATGAGGGAAAGAGTTTAACAACACAGAATTGATTCCTAATCTCCCCAAATTTACAAATTTACGAGGAAGGCAGACATTGAACATGCAATCAGAGTTAACTACAAGGAGTAAGAGGGTAAACAAACAAGATGATGTAACACTATACAGTGAGGATGGAGGGCTCTAACCTTATCTTTTTCTTTAACAAATGATTTTATTGATACATACTAATAAAGCATACAATTCATCCAAAGTGTGCAATCAGTGGAATTTGGTATAATCACATGGTTGTGCATTCATTATTTCAATCATTATTAGAACATTTTCTTTATTTCAATAATAATAATAACAAACAAAAAACAGACAAACAAACCAACAAGAAAATTCTTCACTTCGCAATCTCTGTTTTCCCTGCTGTAAATAGCTGCTATTTCTGGGTATTCTTGCACAATTATTTATTTGTTGAGCAGTTTTATTGAGGTATAGTCACATATCATATGATCTAACCAAAGTGTATAATCAATGGCTGTCAGTATAACACAATTGTAACCTTATCTTGGTTTCTGGGAAAGCCCCTTTGAGGAAGAAACCTTGGAGCTGAAGCCTGAAGGATGAGGGTTCGTTGGGTAAAGGAGGAGGAGGAGGGATGAAGGGGTGACAGTGTTCCCTGTGAGGGAACTATATAAGTCAAGCTGCAGAAGTAGGAAGTGTACTCTGTTCACAGAGCTGAGGGAAGCTTGGAGAGGGAAAAGAAGGGTATGAGAGGAGATGGGAGAGATTAGCAGGGGCGTGGCTCTGAAGGTTATGGTGAATTAGCCAGAAGGAGTTATATCTTCAATCCTGGAGCAATGGGGAGCCACTGACATTCTCAATAGTGGAAAGTGCTAAGACTTGTTCTTGGGTTTTTTTGTTTGTTTGTTTGTTTTTTTGTTGTTGTTTTTGAGGAGGTACTGGGGATTGAACCTGGGACCTCATACATGGGAAGCAGGTACTCAACCACTGAGCCATACCCACTCCCAAGATTTGTTTTTGGAAGAGCACTGATCTTCCTGGGGACTATAGGAAAGCAAACCTGGAAGAAGACAGATAAGTTAGGACTGTGACATAGTCTAGTATGGAAACTCTGGGGATGGAAAGTCTGACCAACTGTCAGGATCAAAAAGTTTTTGTTTCTCCTTCTTTGCACAGGCCATTCTATAATTGTTTCTCATCTACTAATAATTGCCTACATAGTCCAAATCAGTGTATACTATGGACCAGTTATCATGGTGAGGATATTTGGGATCATTAGAAATTGTTTAATGAATATTGTCACAAATCATAAATGCTAGTTTAATTGATGTACAGCCTTCTAAAAAATTTAGTCCCTAAATGGATGTTTCTGTCTTAAAATCTACTGAAAACAATTTGTTTTATCCCTGAGCCAGAATATTGCTTGGCAAATACTTCTACCTGCTCCCTGCACAAACCAGATACCATAGGTCAGTAATATGGTATGAGGGGCACATGGAAGAACTCTGAATACTACAGTAAAAATGGTGTATTAGTCATCCAAAGGGCGCTGATGCAAAGTACCAGAAATCTCTTGGCTTTTATAAAGGGTATCTATTTGGGGTAGAAGCTTACAGTTACCAGGCCATAAAGCATAAGTTACTTCCCTCACCATAGTCTGTTGCCATGTGTTGGAGCAAGATGGCTGCCAATGTCTGCCAGGGTTCAGCCTTCCTCTTCCTCTTAAGGCTCTGTGGTCCCAGCTTCTTCCAATATCTGCTGTAGGCTGGGATAGGTCTCATCTCTCTCCCAGGGCTCGTTTCTCTCTGGGCTTAGCTGTTCTGCTCTGTCCACAAGGCCACCTGTAAATCTCAGGCGAATGGCCCATCTCTCTTCCTGGGCCTCTGCTGTGTCTAATGGAACCTTCTCTCTTTCTTCATGTATCTTCTTCTCTGTGTATTTACTTCCTGGGGCTCCAGCATTAAACTCCAAACTCTTCCTCTGCCATGTCGATTTCTCTGTGAGCCCCCATCCACCAAGGGGGCAGGGTCTCAAGGTCCTACTGACGTGGCCTAATCATAATTTAATCAAGTAAAACTGAAACCTCTGAAGTTAATACAATCTAATACCCTCAGAGGAAGAGACCAGTTTACAAACATAATTCCATATCTGGTTTTGGAATTCATAAATAACACCAAACTGCTGCAAATGGTATGGTAGAAATCAATACTAATTGCAAGTCCATAGTTCTGAGGCATCAGTTTTAAAGGCAGGGCCCTTGGTATAAATGGACTTCAAGGAATCTGTGAACCTTCTGAAATTCTATCTGAACATTGGGGGTACATATGTGTAGGGGCTTTTCTGAAAAAAAGGACCTCAATCTTTCATCAGATTTCCAAAAGCCTTCTATGATTGATGTAAGAATCACTGCTCACTAAGCCTCTGGGTTACTGTATGTTAGCTCAGAAGTACCTAGAGAAAAACAACAAAAACAAAACAAAACAAAAAACAAGAAAACCCTAATTCCCTAACTACCGTTTTCCAAATGGCTTTCTCTAGAACAGAATAGATAGAGTTCTACCCACCCCAAGACCTAATATTTACCTTTTTGTGACACTGCTCATTTTTTAAGCTCCTTTTCCCTCATCCAGCAATCTTTTAAAGATCCATTAATGTGAGTCCATTATTTGTGAAATATAGTCAATTTTTACTCATCTTCACGAAACACACTAGGTGTTCTGTGCTATACCCTATTAGTTACTGCCATTTCATGTCCTTTTCCTCTTAAAAAAATGCCTCTTGAAATCTCAACTGACTTCTCATTTCACTGTCTTTGTTCTCGAATCTCTTCCCCTAAATTTCAAGTAGAAACCTCTATCCTTGATCGTCTCTATGTAAATTCTCAATATCTGGCAAATTTTGAAGGAATGCCCTACACATGATAAAAGATTCATCAAAGTCAAAGGACTGTCTCAGATCCAGCATAAGTCACCTTGATAAGGCAAAGAAATAGGGAGCAAACTGGGTGACATATGCTAAGTCATGGAACCTCTCTTTTTTAAAATTTTTGTTTTGAAATAATTTAAAGATTACATGAAAGTTGCAAAAATAATACAGAAACAATACCTAGGACTCCAACGGACCCCTACCCAGATTTCCCAACTGTTTTGGTCAGCCACAGGGGTGCCTTTTGAAATACACCAAAAATTGGTTGGTCTTTATAAAGAGTATTTATTTGGGGTAGACGCTTACAGTTACCAGGCCACAAGCATAAGTTTCTTCTCCTACCAAAGTCACGTGTTGGAGCAAGATGGCTGCCGACTTCTCCAGGGTTCATGCTTCCGGCCGGGTTCCTCTGTTCCCGGGGCTGCGTTTCTCTCCGGGCTTAGCTTCTGCTTCTTCCACAAGTTCAGCTGTAGACCATGAGGGTCTCTATGCGTTGCGTCTCTCCACAAGGCAGCTGTAGACTATCGGGCGAACGGCTCACTCCAACATAAGAACTGCTCCTCAAATCTCCTTCTCCAAATCTCTGCAACTCAGATCTGCTGCCTAGCCTTTATACTTGAGACCACACCCAGCGAGGGGCGGGGCCCAGTTAGTGCCCTTATCACAACTCAGTCATGCCCAGATGAACAGATTAGCTTACAAGAACAATCTAATCTATATTTTTGGAATTCATAATTAAATAAAACTCTGAAACCATTACACCAACTATTAGCATTTTGCCACATTTGTTACATTATCTATATCTATCATCTATCTATCAATCTATCTATCTGTCATCTACTTCCCAAACATTTGAGAGTAGGGTGCCTACATCTTGCTCCTCTAACATTAACACTTCAGGTGTAGAACACTTCCTGAGAACAAGGACACTCACGTGTGTAACCACCTTGAGTACATCTATCAAGTGCAAGATGTTTAATAATGGCTTAAAGCATACAGCCCATATTCCAATATTTTCAATTGACCCAGTAATGGTCCTTTTCAGCAATTTTTCCTCCACTATTAGATCCAGTCTAAGGTCATGTATTGCATTTAATTGTCATTGTCTCTTCAGTCTCTTTTTAAATTGTGGTAACACATATACAACATAAAATTTCCCATCTCAAACCCTCCCAAGCGTTTAATTCAGTGGCATCAATCATAGTCCCAAGGCTGTGCTGCCATCACCATCATCCATTATCAGAGCTTTTCCTTCACCCCAAACAGGAACCCTGTACCCCTTATGCACTGACACCCCCTTTCCCTCATGTAATCTCTGGGCATATTTCTTCATAAGGTGAGACACTTGGATCATCCACTATCATGCCAGCTTTCACTTAAAGTCATTCTATGGCAGGGGTTCTTCACCTTTTTTGTTCCACAGGCCCCTTTGCCAGTCAGGTGAAAACCATGGACCCCTTACTAAGTCCACACTATACTGTGTGTTATTTAATAAATATATCACACCCGCACCAACACGGCCCCACAACAATCATGTTTTTTTGAATTTCAGTTCAAGCTCATGGACTCCCTGAAATCTTTCCATGGACCCCTTGGGGGTCCGTGGACCTCTGGTTAAGAACCCAGGTTCTATATTTTTGTTTTTTACAAAACAGCAGAGAGTGGAGAGGAAAGCTATAGGTCAGTGCACATCAATCCACAGGTGACGCAGTAACTGGGGGCGAGGGTTCCTTGCTTGATGTGGGCGCACGGTGGCCACGTGAGCGGCACCCTGAGCCGTAGCACAGGAAACCCACAATCTACGGACAGACCGTGCTTCTACACAGCAGCTTCGAGGCGCGCACTAGTGCCCCCACCTCCTTTTCAGCCAGGTCGCTCTGCCCACCCCTCCTGCATAAAGCATCTGCAGCTGTCCTTGGGGGCATCGTCAGGGTGGAGAGTGTGGTCTTGCTCCAGGTGTATCACCTCCCACCGCCTCGCACCTGGCTGCTTTGATTTGAGCCACAAACACTTGTTGACACTGTCCCAAGCAGCCCTTGCCCTCTTTCCTACAAGACACGCCGCCGCAGAGAAGGCCGTTCTAACTATACAATGACTGCCCTGGCTTCTGCAACTGTGCCTCGGTAGGGAAGGGCCAGATCAGTCACCACGCATGCCGAAGCAGTCATATGATTTCCAAAT